>JASANC010001418.1:15000-38295 GCA_030248135.1 Theristus sp. LFF4_11 | reverse complement strand
CACACACCTGTTCTTTTACTCTGAACTGGCTAAATTAAACATTCTAGTTGGTTAGCATTAATCTGAGTTGTGAGCGTTTTTTACTATCAGATATCTATACTATCACATTGCTCGTCATGGAACCGAAGTTTTCGCCAATTAATGAAACACTGACATGTATGACTCCAATTTCAGATGTTTGTAGTACAAGTAGTTGGCGTGCACGCCGTAGATTCCCTTGACAATCAGGAAAGCAGTGCCGACTGAAATCAGGCATGTGCTCAACGAGAGATCGTTGTCTGTTAGCACCCTACAACAAAAAACGTCAATTACGTTATTATTTAGTCTTTTAACATGAAAAATTTTACTGTGCGCAACATTAGTCAACACCACCTATCGTACATTTTAAAAAGAAGTGCTCATCGCTGATTGGCCGCGCGTGTTGCAGATAATACATTGAAAAACAACGTACAATGAAATTTTTCACGAGAAAGACTACCACCATGCCGATGATTTCGATCGAGAAATAAGCCAACATGGGCAACAAAATTGCCGGACGCTTGATGAACAGGCTGACGATGGTGATGACCAATCCGGACAACCATGACGACAATGCCGATAATCACGGCCACAATTTGCTCAGCTGCTTTCAGCAAGCAGCAAGCAATAATGCCGATGATGATTTCGGATATCCAGGTTGCAATGACGCCCTGCTTGAGCGAAAACTTGGCGCAACCGGGTGCACCAGGTTCAATCATGGTCGACAACGAAGGAGCAGCTGCGGCAAGTGCCGATGGACCAAGAGTGAACGTTGCACCCCCCCCCACATTTTTTCTCATATTTTTCCCCTCCCTTTTTTTTTAAACTTTTTGAGCAATGGAACCAAAGAACTACTTGAGCAAATGGGCACAAATCACGGACATACTTGTACCTTGTAATATGGCAACTTAACCAGTACCGATACCGTACTTCTAACGTTTTTGTGTACCTTGTCTCTCAGGTCTCAACACACAGCGTCCGATGGCCAGAGCGTTGCTTGAGCGCAAACACTTGCAAATCACCGGATTTCCTTTGGTGCTCACTGCACACATTTACATGTAATTATAAGCAACTTCCGCTTCTGATTTTTGTTTTGTTTGTTTGTTGCCAATGTGCCAAAATGTGATGCCGTGTGTGTGTGTGTGTGTGTGTGTGTGTGTGTGTGTGTGTGTGTGTGTGTGTGTGTGTGTGTGTGTGTGTGTTTGGCTTATGGCTGTTCACTTCTTTTGTCACAAATACAGTGTGACGAGAATTCAGACACCACTGGAGTCACTCCAGCAAGCAGTTTGCCAAAAACAGCCACCTGACTGCAATTCAATCATTTTTATTTCTTTCGTTTCAGAAGCGATCAGGGCAAAGTAAAGCACACACAGTTCACAACGTCAAAAGAAAAATAAACGAAATGTTCTCGAATCGTTACAGATGCATTGTTGCTTACGGTGGCATCCACTCCACATGTTGTTTAACCTGAGTGAAAATGCTGAATTTTAGTGATTTTATAGTTTTTTTAGTACGTTCTGCTAAAATATCATTTAAAAAAGTAGAATTTGGCAATAAACATTGAAAACAAAAAATGTATAACTTAATTTTATAAGTGCTTCAAGTTTTATGGCTTTACGTGCAATCAGTCGGACACACCAGACATTCACTTTTTATGGTTTTTAAGACACCCTGTCATTAAGGTAAAACCGTTTTTGCACGATAAAAACGAAAAGTACCGTATTACCCCCAATAAACCCCCATGGGGAATACGTCAGCGACTTTTAGGGGTGGGGGGTTATTGGTGGGGGGGGGGGATTATTGGTGGGGGGGAGGTTTATTTACAAAAAATTCTAGGGGTGGGGGTTTATTGAAAAATGGCAAAAATACCTTGCATGGCAGGCAAGAAAGTCGCAGAAACTTTTTCTCTACATAGAAATTTCCTTTTATAACAGCCTTTTGTAATGAAATTACTATTAACGCATCCATTTGGGGTCTTTGGTAGCACAATTTCATCATTTTCACTGCAACCAGCCACTAAATTCGGTGGGTATGTGTTTCAAACAGGTTTCCAATTAACCCCCATGGGGGACTATTTGTGGGGGGATTATTCGGAAACTGGTCGGGGGTGGGGGTTTCGCACCATGCCAACGAAAATCACTGAAACAACGGTTACTTGAGCCGTTTACTTTTTTCTAACACGCTGTTTCGAAACGTCCAAAACACGTACCAAAAGCGTAAGTTGTTTTTTGCGAAAAATAAATAAATCACGTGAAATTCTATTCAAAATGCTGCATTTTTCACCTTGGTCACTATTGATGATTTTGCTATCGAGTACGTATAAAAACGGAATTGCGTGCGTGTTTGTCACTGTATTGTTTGTTATAATTACTGTGCTGAACAGGTCGTGAGACCAGGACTTGATTACCTTCATTGCATATTGCCGTTGAGTGTGGAATCTTGCGTGGACCGACACGTTTCTGTGTATTGGTTGTCCTTCCATGTGTGGTTTTTAAAACACGTTGTTGTTTTTGATGATGACGTTATCGCATTCGGAATTACATTTTATGTGCATTTCATCAGCATCCATATGAACGCATGCGTTTACCACCAGCAACAGCAGCAGCTCAACACTCTCCGACTCCAATGAACGCGAAGCGACCAGCCAGCCAGACAGAGTCTGCGTCCGATGGCGCTGATGTTAAACAAGCGCGAATCGAGCAGCCGACGCAACAGACGGGTAAGGCACTTGGTACTTTTGAATGAAAATATATAGCTTCTCAAATCAGTTACTGATACTGAATTTGGGCTTTTTTTAGAAAACGAAATTTAGGTGCATACATCCACCTAGCTACAAAATTCTACAAAATTCTTCAAAATTATATTGCTATGCGTCGCTAAATACTGCTTCATGAATGCTGCTTTTATTGTTTCACGAATAGGCTTGGTGAAAACGTTTTTTGTATGGACAGGAAAAAACTGGTTTATTTCCCTTTTAAAACGGTTCTGCTTCCCAATTTTTCCCAGCATCGAAAAGTTTCCAGAAGCTTCCTCAACCCTCCTACTAAAAAAACACAAATGGCGTCGCAATGAGTATTTGAAGCTGCAAGGAAAATAGTTCACAAACCAGTTTCGCGTCACACAGTTCATTTTTGCAGTTTTGCTACATGTAATTTTGCGAAACCACTCACCCAATAGCTGTGAACTGTCAAAACTGGTTAAAAACCAGTTTTTGTTTTCGCAAGAAAAAAAACGGAAATAAGCACGTTTTTGAAAAAAAAAAACGTTTTCCCCCGTGCTAACCGCATTTACGAACACAGTGACCACGAACACCGGCGCAACGGATTCGTCGCATTCACAAGCACCGCTCGGCACGAGCACTCCAGTGCGAATGGCAAATGCCTACCATATGCATGATGCCGCAAATGAAACCGATGAGGTTACTGGGCTAGTTGCGATGTTCTTTGAAAGACAACACCATGATTTGAGCACTTTCACCATGGAATTATTTTCACCAAATATTTTTTGCGTTTCTGTTCAGACAACAGTCAGCTATCTGGACGACACAAGAAATGGACAGCAACCAGCTACAACACCAGCACAACTACAGGCACAACAACAAAAACAGAACGACGATGCATCTTGTGAAAGCGAAGATGACGACGACGACGAGGACACACCGGATCGTGATTTGTCTTGCCTTTTTAAGATCGACAGCGGTAGCAGCCGTTTGTCCGCATGGCGTGTTTCACTGCTGAATATCCCATTCAAATTTGTGTGTGTTTTCAGTGTGATACAGTTGTGTTTTTCAGTGTGACTGCGCTGTGTGCCGCAAACCGGAGTGCGACATGAAAACGGACGTAAAAGATAGATGCATCAAGTGTGCACGATACTACCACAGGGCGCATCATGTGCCGACGATCCCCCCGGCCGGAAATATCAGGTTGCTCAAGTTTTGAATTCGAATAGACTTTTCTGTCTGTTATCTGTCTGTTATTTCGTGGTGTCAGGTATAGCATTCATAAGTCAGACATTCGTTGCGCTTGCCAAAAATGGAACCACGCATGGCAACGGAAAAACCATTTTGAGAGGTTCTTTGTGAAAAAAACATTTTTTCGGTTGTTTGTAGTCTCTGAAGAAATTTGATGTTGACCTTTCTAAAAAACATGTTTCAGCACTTGGAAGTGTCGGTTGTGTATGGAAGCGCCCGGGTTTCGTCAAGGCAAACGTAGCGATGATCAGATGCAGATGATTTTGGTGATGTTTCTTATCAAGTTGACATTCTTAAAATTCGTTTCATGTTTTTGTGCCTTGTGTGCTGCTGTGTGCGCACGGTGTCACTTTGCACTGTGGAGCTTAACACAACTGAGTGCTTGGTGATTGAATTGAATTGGTTGATTCAAGTGATTTGATCAATTGATTGGTTGGTTGAATTGAATTGATGGAATGAATTTATTGATTGCAGAACATGCAACGTACGATGATGCGACTGCTGGTTGATTTTGACGACGCGACGTTATTCGATGAAATCGGTCAACAAATGCTCGATCAAGTGAATCGATTGACAAAGCAAATTGCAAACGTCAGTTTTGCTTTTTTTCAAAACAAGAAAACTTATTCTCTAAAAATGCGGGAGACGCATATAAAAGGAGGAATATGGCTTGCGTAAGCAGTGAAAGACTTGGCTCGACAACGCTTTTCAAATCTCTGATGTAGTACACGCGGATACAAGTACATAACAGTCATATTTTTGCGCCGTTTATTTTTTATTTCGGTTGCACATGTGCAGTGGAGGTATGTCACTTTCCACCCGGTCCTGGGGTGATGGCTCCTACTTCCTATTCGGGCCGACGAACTGCTGACAAACGTCATCGACGACGGCGGGCAACCGAGGGGACGACGGGTGATGACGCCAATCAGCGTTGTGCAGCCGTACTTGGCTTGTAGACAAGTCATCAGAGCCCAGGGGAGTGCTTGGACAGCGGTTAGCGGGAGGGGACGGCAGCCTCGCCAGTGGCATAAACTGGGTGCCAGTTCAGTTTGTCTGCATCCGCCGGGTTAGTGCTACACTACTCTGCATCTATGCCCTGCAGAACAGCTGGGAGAAATTGACGGGTGTAGCGGCGCGATTACGAGTCACTACGGGGTTTGAAATTTATGTTAGTTACTACTCCTATAAAGTCGCACCGGATAGTTGGTGGAATGTTCAGAGGCTTTATTTCTGGCATTTAGCGACCACTAAAACCACTAAAATAACAATCAGACTTTAAATCTGGTTTGCACAAAATGTATGGCAGAGGCATTGGGGAACGCAAGGTCTCCTTCTGTGACAAAGGCAATGACTCACCGGTTTATCCTGTCACAAAGTTTGGTAAAAAGGGTGAAAATCAACGGAAGACAACACTTTTTGCACTGTTGCTGCTGTGTGCACAGCGGTGCGTGCGTTAGCAACAATGAAAAGCTACATGCAGCAATGTTTTGCAATCTCTGATGTTTCTGTTTTTGCACAGAATTTACAGAATTTCGCACATGGTGTGATTTTACACTAAACTGAAGAGGACAATTGAAAAATAACTTAAAAATTTTTACGCTTTTCAACAAGCGTTTAAACAACAAACGCGGCGCAAAAATATAACTCTTATGTACTTGTATCCGTGTGTACCACATCAGAGACTTGAAAAGCGTTATCGAGCCAAGCCAGAGTCCGACTGCACCCAGTTTCGGAAACGAGCGCATGCCACAACGTGTCTCCTCATGAATGCCAATTCTTGAATTCAGATCTCGAGCGTAAAGGAAAAACTCATGGCGCTGTCGGGAAACGCAACGCCGAGGGTGCGAGATGCACTGCAACAGTTGATTGCTTGCGCTGGCTGTGTGTGAGAAAAAGTTTCATTTTGTTGTTTTCAACGCATGTTTGTTTTTTGTTGTTTTTGTCGTCAACATGGTTTACCGGTTTTTTGGCTTTTTTTGTGCTTTTCAATTTGTTACCGTTACTGATAAGTCATGCAGAGTGATTGTTTTTTGAGAGCAGAGTTTTGATCGGAATGATAGTTTTTGGCAAGCCGGGTTAGATTAAATTTTGATTTGTAGATCGCGTTTTTGTAGGCTGTTTCAGGTTTTTTTGGGTCTTACCTCTTTGTTATTTCCGGTGTCACAACATTTCCTTTTCGCTCGGCTCCCCACGACTGCCCCGCTCGTTATAACAGCGTTACACGATTGTTTTTGTACAATTGACTTATGTTGTCACATGTGGGCAGCGAGTGTCGTTGCAGTGTTTAAATCGACATTTATATGTTGCGTTGCATTGCAGTCAAATGTTTTTGCAGTGAGTTGTGTCAGTCTTACTTCCACGACTGCTTTTGTCTTTGTATTGCTCTCATATCAACAAATGGTCATTTTTTTCATTCCTTTTTCTCTGCTGTTGGACTCTTGAAAATACAGTTACAATGTGTTGTTTGGTACTTTTTGTCTACTTTGTGCCCATTTGCCTGCCCATTCGTGTGGGTTGACAATAGTCAAATTTACGGTGCTTCAAAGTTGCTTCGTACAAATAAATCAATAAACGTTGCAAGGGTTTGCTTGTGCAAAATCTTGAATTTTGAATTGGTTTCAGCGGGTGGAAAGTAAGGTAGAACTGAACTCAGCGGGAAGTGACAGAAAACTGACTGAAAAGTAAATGGAGATATCCGGAAATGTCTGAAAATGCGGGAAATGTCCGCGGGAAATGTCCGCGGGAAATGTCCGCGGGAAATGTCCGCGGGAAATGTCCGCGGGAAATGTCCGCGGGAAATGTCCGCGGGAAATGTCCGCGGGAAATGTCCGCGGGAAATGTCCGCGGGAAATGTCCGCGGGAAATGTCCGCGCGGGAAATGTCCGCGCGGGAAATGTCCGGTGCGGGAAATGTCCGCGCGGGAAATGTCCGGTGCGGGAAATGTCCGCGCGGGAAAAGTCCGGTGCGGGAAATGTCCGCGCGGGAAATGTCCGGTCGCGGGAAATGTCCGCGCGGGAAAAGTCCGCTGCGGGAAATGTCCGCGCGGGAAATGTCCGCGCGGGAAATGTCCGCGCGGGAAATGTCCGCGCAGGAAATGTTTGCGCGGGAAATGTCCGCGCGGGAAATGTCCGCGCGGGAAATGTCCGGTGCGGGAAATGTCCGCGCGGGAAATGTCCGCGCGGGAAATGTCCGGTGCGGGAAATGTCCGGTGCGGGAAATGTCCGCGCGGGAAATGTCCGGTGCGGGAAATGTCCGCGCGGGAAATGTCCGGTGCGGGAAATGTCCGTCCGCGCGGGAAATGTCCGCACGGGAAATGTCCGCGCGGGAAATGTCCGCACGGGAAATGTCCGCGCGGGAAATGTCCGCGCGGGAAATGTCCGCACGGGAAATGTCCGCGCGGGAAAAGTCCGCGCGGGAAATGTCCGCGAGGGAAATGTCCGCGCGGGAAAAGTCCGCGCGGGAAATGTCCGCGAGGGAAATGTCCGCGCGGGAAAAGTCCGCGCGGGAAATGTCCGCGCGGGAAAAGTCCGCGCGGGAAATGTCCGCGCGGGAAATGTCCGCGCGGGAAAAGTCCGCGCGGGAAGTGTCCGCGCGGGAAAAGTCCGCGCGGGAAATGTCCGCGTGGGAAATGTCCGCGGGAAATGTCCGCGGGAAATGTCCGCGCGGGAAATGTCCGGGAATCATATTAACATACTACATGTACGGAATGGCCGAGTAAACATGGCAGCTTTTTTCAGGGTGCAAGGAGCGCGCGAAATTTGAATGAAAGATGAGAGGCGTTCAGAAACCAATGTGTGCCAAATTTGACGCGTTTTTTCAGACTAATGGATTCTTCGTGCTATTCTGTTCATTCTTTCTCTTTTGCACACATCATTAGGAATTATGTTGACATTTTTGAAGAAGACCACTCCTAGTCTGCGACTGATCCCACCTTGATGGACTGCCTTATTTATTCGGTCATACTGTACCACAGACAAATTTATGTTTTTTTAAATTTAATTTTCGCCGCACAAACCTTTTACGGGTTTCACACACAGGCATAGTCGTACCAATGAAATCAACTGCAGCATTATAATATACCGTATTACCCCCAATAAACCCCCATGGGGGATTAATACGTCAGCGACTTTTAGGGGTGGGGGGTTATTGGTGGGGGGGGGATTATTGGTGGGGGGGGGGGTTTATTTACAAAAAAAATTCTAGGGGTGGGGGTTTGTTGAAAAATGGCAAAAATACCTTGCATGGCAGGCAAGAAAGTCGCAGAAACTTCTACTCTACATAGAAATTTCCTTTTATAACAGCCTTTTGTAATTAAATTACTATAAACTCACCCATTTGGGGCCTTTGGCAGCACAATTTCATCATTTTCACTGCAACCAGCCACTGAATTCGCTGGGTATGTGTTTCAAACAGGTCTCCAATAATCCCCCATGGGGGATTATTTGTGGGGGGGGGGGGGATTATTTGGAAACTGGTCGGGGGGGTGGGGGTTTATTGGTGGGGGGGGGGGGGATTAATGGTGGGGGGGGGTTTAATGGGGGTAATACGGTAATCTCACGCGAAACCAAACCTCGACTGGACGACATGCAAAATTATAGCAAGAAATTTTCAATCCATTAAACGCCTGTTTGCGCAGAGTCCCGCCATTCTGATCTTCAACGAGCACGCGCTGCAAATGGCGAAGAACTGGGCGTGCAACACCGCACGATTCGAGGGCGTTCACAATCGAACGTTCATAATCACGGTCACACAGAAAGCGTTCGAGGAATTGGTGCCGTGGTGGCCTCGTGAGCGCATACTCAACTATCCGGTCGACTGTTTGCAGGTGAGAGTCGGGGAAAATTTTGAAATTGTTGTCGTGGTTCTGTTTTTTTCATTTCAACTTTGCGTCAAGCTCCGTGGTCTTTCTGCGCTTCGAAAATCGCAGTGCCGCAATGGAATATACAGCAACATACTTGCTATCGCTCACTCGTACATCCGCGGATATGGTTCCTTATTCAGTTTTTATTAGAATTTGACTTTTCACAGTTTAGTGGGAACCGAAAACATAGGGACTTAACTGACTGCAAAAAAAATCCACAATAAAAAGAAACTACTAGGAAGAAAAAACTTGTCAGCAACCGTGCAAAGCCTTTCTTTCACAGCGTTGTGTCACGCATCACAATCTCAGCGGATTGTCGTTTTGGATTAATTGTATCGTCATTCACTGTTGTCGTTTCCTTGTTCTTCTTATTGTTACCAAATTTAGCGGCCATCTCGGCCGCGATTTCATCCACTTCTTTGCCTTTCGTCTCCGGCAATTTGAAATACAAATAGACGATGGCACAACTGAGTGGGACGATGTACAGGGGGATGAACGAGAACACGTCAAGCCAACCGTGAAGCGGCAGAAATATAACGGACTACAGAGGGGTGGGGGCAGTTTCAAGAATAGTAAGAAATGGAAACTTTGCTCGGATAAATGAATAGCATGTGCCTGGGGGGTACAATTCCGGCCCACTAATTCCGGCCTGAAGAATTCCGGCCCGCTCATTCCGGCCCGAAGAATTCCGGCCCGAAGAATTCCGGCCCGGAGAATTCCGGCCCGGAGAATTTTCGCCAGTACGAACAATATTAAACCACACGAAGTGATTTTGGTAATGAAATAATAAAATAAAAATATCGATGTTCACATGTTACAGTGTATTTTCAATGATGTTCGTCTTGTTTGCTTTTTTGAAAAGTGAAACCTTTTGGAAAAAAGAAACTACAAATAAATTTTTAATTTTTTTTATCATGAACAGGATTTCTGGTCCTTTTACCTTATCAAAAAGGCTTGGCTTAGGATTAGGAACCTACAACAAGTCACTGCAAGCAAGTTCTAAACAAAAATAAAAATCATTTAAGAATTTATTTACCAAAAATCTCTTTGTGTGGTTTAATATTGTTCTTGCTGGCGAAAATTCTCCGGGCCGGAATTCTCCGGGCCGTAATTCTTCGGGCCGGAATTCTTCGGACCGGAATGAGCGGGCCGGAATTCTACGGGCCGGAATTTCGTGGGCCGGAATAGTACACGAGCCCATGTGCCTATGCCTGCGGAAGGGGGTTGGACAACCGTGTCATACAAAATCGGGTGGACTATTTTTCCACTATCCGTTTTTACACCCGCAACTGCGCAACAACGGAGATTACACCCCAGAAAGTGCGGCATTTATGAAATTAGTTTTATGATTCCCCTAGATTCATAAAATTTCCTGTCTTGAGACTGCCCCGCGTGTTGTCATGCCAGTATCAGAGCGCCACTAGCCATCACCAAATGGCCAATGCTCATCACCAGTGAACGACAGTCCTGCGAGACCAGCTCAGCACTGACAAACCATGGCACGGTGCCGGGGCCGGGGCTGAAAAGAAATAACTCGGAAGGTTTGGGTTATAGATTTGCTACGTTGGTCAAAGTTTGCAGTAGATTTGACGGCAATTTAAAAAAAAATACCACCTGAATGATGAAAGTTATCGGTTTTTTTCTGTGTTTTTCTGTGTGCAAACACTGAGGCGATTGTCAATATTTACAGACAAATGATCAGACTGTATTTCCGAGCAAAACTTTCACACCTGTACACAATCATGAAGAGCACCATGGAGACGATGATGACGATGTTAGTGTAGCTCGCTGATTGGCTGTAACTAGAGCCAATTGTTGCCGCTGCAATGAAGACGGACAGACAGAGGATGCAGCCGACAGCACCGCCGAGCAGAAGGAATCGGCGTCCGAGTCTGTCCATGATGGCGAGGGCAAGTAGGCATCCAAACACCTGAGTACTGCGCAAGTAGAATGGTTGATTTCCACAGTACAACTCATCATAAAATACGGCCAGTAAAAAAAAACCCCACGGGCAGGCAGGTGGGTACCCTCAACCAGACAATGTCTGTCATCTTCGGTACGGTTTTTACAGCAGAATCGGTCTCGCCACGATTCGTTTTTCAATGACACTTGAATTGGACAGGATCGTTTAAGATTTCGCGATATTGGTTTTTTTACTGCCAGCCACCCCATTGGAAAAAAGTCACCTCGAAAAGATGGCATGCTTATTCTGGAAAGTTTTCAGCACCCGAAATAGGCTCCATTACGGTGATAACTTTTCTATAAGTTTTAGACAACCAGTCACAATAATCAACATTCACAACAGTGCGGAAGTGGGATTGCGCGCGTCTTTGGCCCGAAGTGTTGCAGTGGTGGTGGCAACTTGCTTCAGTTTGGTTGGAAAAAACGTTTTCGTTCGAAAAAATGTTCGCCATGAGGGTGATGTCGAAAAAAAGCAACAAAATACCCAGAAAAAAGTCCCACTATTCACCGAGACGACCGTCAATCCGACACTCGTATACTCAGCAGCGGTCTGGCTGAATCCGGCCGTCAGAAAGACGTGCGTCGAAAACGACACGATCGCCAGAATGCCACTGAACTGCTGCACCAAGCAGCAGATGCAGCCGAGAATCACGGCGTGCCGCAGCGCCGGGGTACGCCACACGGTGCCGAGGGTGACCTCGTGCTTCGACATTGCCTCCGACTCGCGACGCATCGTCGTAATCACCTGCACAGTGGCCGGTCAATTCAAACGGCGGAGCGCTGATTGATTGGCTGCATCCACGCTTGAAAGACCAAACTTTGGTGCGCGGTGTACCAAATAACGTTCGGTTTTCGGAATTCTTCTCAGTTTTCCGGATCCACACATTGCCACTTTTGCGGGAGAGCTCCGTGGTACACCACACCACACCACCACAGTTTGGTTGAAATTTTACAACAGAGAATTCACTGGGACGTTATGCAACCATCTTCCGTACGTCTGACTGGTTTTAACGAACGCACCAAAGGGAATGCAAAAAACACACACTACTTCACCTCATTCACATCGCAACCGGCTGGATGGTAAAACCGGATGGATGCTGCGCACGCGGACTCGTCACGGCTGGTCAGAAGCAAATGCTTCGGGGTTTCATGTAGAACCAGCAGAGACGTTAGCTGATGGGGTTAAGGCCGCAGTTTCAGACGTTTCAGTGCTGGGGTTGGCTACGCTTTTGTGGCTTTTTCTCAGCCAATATTCAAGGCAAAAACGTGCCGGTGAAGTGTGTTCGAATAGAAAAGGTGGGCGTCGATTTTGATCGTGTGTTGATGCGTGACAGCGAAGATTTTCAAAATCTGGAACGGGTTTTAGCCAGTTGCTTCTTGAGTTTGAGCAACTCTTGACAGGAAATGAAATTTCCCCTCCGAAACTGCGGCCCAGCAGAATGTTCGGGACGGCGGCAATGGCAACGAGGGGAACTGGGTATAGGCCGAGCAGAGAGTGGGTGCCGAGCATTGTGCCCAGCACAGCCACCATCAGAACGGTCAGCTCCTGCAGAGGAAAAAGAATGAAGCAACGTTAAAACAATCATGAAAATTCACAAAGTGACCAGCTGCGCCGCTGTTAGTGACTGTGACTGTGACCAAGAATGGTGACAATCAGCGACCTACAAATTGAATGGTCAATAGTAACACTTTTGGTGACTGTACAGCTTTTCTGAGAAGAACTGAATAAAGAAAGTCACATCAGGCATAGTTGGCAATCGTTTGCATAATTTGGAGTAACCATACTCTACCCCCCTCCCCCCCTCCCCTTCACCTGAAACGAAGCAGTCAGCCCTCTGAACTTTGTCGGAGTGCATTCCTGAAGGAACAACGTCAGGCACGGCTCCGCCACGCCGCTGCCAACGCCGACAATGAAGCGGCCGAGCACCAAAAGCTCGGCAGCATCAATCAAAAGACCAAGCACGCTCAGACTCGTTCCGAACAGTTCGCTGATGGCACCAACGAAAAAGCCACCTAAAGACGCGGGTTTTATGATGGAAACAATAGATAAACGGTGAATAAACACAGGAGAAACAGAAATTTAAATGCTCTTAAATGCTCTCAAATGCTCTTAAATGTTGCCAACATCAAGAAACATTTAAAACCTATAATACCACATCAAGAAACATTTAAGTGCCTCTAAAACCGATAATACCACATCAAGAAACATTTGAGGGGTACATTAAAAAGGTCCAAAAACTGCCATCGCAGTTGATCGATTAAATGTTCACGCATTTAATCTCCGCATTTTGCAATTCAAATGCTCTCAAATGCGCCTGTGTCGATGTGCTGCATCGAGGCACGGTCTGTTATGCTTTGTATTACGTTTCGTTTCGTTTTATGCTTCATTGGCAGCGTCAGTTTTCCTTTGAGCGTTCGTGGGTCCACCTTAGGTCACTGTGACAGTCGTAAAAAACGTGAAACTGCATTTCCTCAACACTTGAACAGAACAGCTAGCGCTAAACATTTGAATAAATTTTCCCGCATTAAAAATCGGTTATATGCACATATAAAATGCAATTGCGCGCGCTGACCATTTGAACTACATTTGAGACATTTCAAATGTCAACGAACCAATTCACGATGTTCGTCGCTTTTTATCGGATCAAATGTTTTTTTGGACATTTGAAACATTCAAATGTTGCAGTAAATTTGCATTTGAGAGCATTTAAGAGCATTTATTTTTCTGTTTCTCCTGTGAAACGCTGGAATAATGTAAAGAGTTATTGATGCAAAGATAAGCGATGACAAGAACACTGGCGACCACAGCCAAATACACCAAATACAAGAAAACACACAAACAGCAAGATACAAAATAATGAAAAAACAAAAAACAAAACAAACAAAAAAAAAAAAAAAAACACAAAAAAAAAAAACCAACAAAAAAAAAACAAAAAACCCCACCCCACAAACAAAAACAAACCAAACCAACCCAAAAAAAAACAACAAAAAACAACAAAAAAAAAAAAAAACAAAAACACACCAAAAAAAAAAAAAAAACAAAAACCAAAAAAAAAAAAACCACCAAACTCCCCCCTCCCCCAATCCCCCCATTCCCAAACCCCCCCAAAAAAAACACCCCACCAACCACCCCAAGCACAAAACTTTCCTAACCAAAAAAAAAACTTTCCCCAAAAAAAAAAAAACCCCCCACCAAAAAAAAAAAAAAAAAAAACCCCCCACCAAACCCCTCCTCAACCCCCAAACACCCCAAAACACAAAAACATCATCGTAACTGTTTTCAGTTTTCCACAGAGCATCTTCTGGAGTTTCATCATTGCGCTTCAGTGAACACTGTGGAACTTTTTGAGATGAAAAATGCTGTGCAGCTGAAATTTTGTTTCACAGTTTCAAAACAATAAAAATTCGGAAAAAGTTGGTTTTATCAAACACGACACTGGGCATATCGTTGGAATTCAAGGAACACGACACCACCGAAACATGCTGCTTATTGGCTGTAGTCGAACTGTAAATTCCAGGCAATTAGCTGATTGGTTGCTTTTCAGTTAGTCCAACTGACTCGCATTTATTGATTGATTGGTTCATTCACTTTAATTTGCAGTCTCCTTGTGAAAGATTCAAATGGAAGAATGCACAAATCTCACATATGTTTTACAGTTTGTCTGCCGGTCGTGCTTGCGTAAAGCGTTGATGCCGAACTGGTTTTCAAAAATAAGACGAAGTGTCACTATCCAGCTGATAAAACAGCAAATTTCACTGCGCTACTAAGTTTTTTATGCGCGATCTTTATGAGCTTTTCGACAAGAATATGAGAAACCGAGACGCGGCAGCATTACACGCGTTCAATGGTCGTGTCGTAAAACAACTGTATTCTTCAGACAGTGCTTGATTGGTAATAAACTGATTTCATTTTATTAGTGCGCCATAGAAGCGGTGGCCACAAGGAAATTATTCAAATTAGATGCTGAGCTTTTCAAAGAGAATTATGCAGTTTTACAAATTCAGCGTTTTTTTAAGAAATAAAGAATAAACTTTCAAAAATAGTGAAATGAAAGCAAAATAAATAGTACTTTGCCCAACACTAAAATCAGCCGAGCTGGCTAAAATTTTATAAGCACATAATCTGAGGCAGCTTTTATTTGAAAAAAAGACGCACGGTTCACAAAACAGATCAAAAAGTAAAAAAAACTCAGACACACACCCGAAAACACACCGAACGATATCGACTGTCAGTTGTCGAACTCAAAACAACCTACACTGTATTTCCAGGCGCCCTTCCACATGGGCGACGCGCGCTACCACGCATTCATGGTGTTTCGTATCACGCTGATTCGTGCACTGCTGGCGGCTGATGTTGCACACTGGATGCTTCAACAGGACACATTCTGGCGGGACGATTTGTTTCGAATGGGTCTGGAGGAGAACTGCACGCTCGGCGGAATGGACGCGATTTTTGATCGGTAACCGTCCTAAGTCGGTTTGGTGTTTACAGCACGATCAGTGTTACACCGTGTCGCAAACAAACGCACTGGCACGCGCACAAAATGCTCAAACGTGCGCTGCTCTATAGGAGCATTCATGAAGCAGTATTTAGTGACAGCGTAGCTATGTTTTAACAGAGCTGCGCTTCATTAAACACTGTTTCATGAATAATGCCCGTTAACCACGCATGTGTGCCTGTGTGTTTGTTTGTAACTGTGTTAGGGCAGAGCGCACTTGAGTCTAACATTTTACGAGACCTTCTTATTGGTTGCTTTTTTGATTTCTGACCTGACGCACTTTATTTGTTGCCTTATGAGCCTTTTTTGACCTTGGAGGCTTTGATTCATGCCTATCGCTTCTTGTCCTACCCAATATAACCACTATTCCAGAGGTGGCCACGACGAAGAGGGCGCCCGGAATCGTTGGCTGAACGGTGCTTCGATGTTTCTAAGGCCAACCGAGCGAGGCAAATCAATCTTCAAACGGATCGAGGCAACCATGACGCGCTATTGGGTGCCCGAGATTGGCATGATCATTTACTATTGCGACACTGGTGAACTGGACTGCATGTTCATTCCGTACAGGTCAGAGTTTTTTGGCAGGTTGACGATAATTCTGTGGAATTATTGAAAATGTGCTCTCGAACCGTGAAAAGTGAAGGTGCAGGAACATGGTCTGGTCTATCAGGAAATATTATGAGAGTTTATAGTTTCGTGTTTTTCTGAACACAGAAACAGCACCAAAAACGACGTTGAAACGTTCACGAAAAGTTGCAATCATTTATTAGCCAAATCCTTATCCCAATTTTCAGGATAGCCTCCGGCTGGCAATGGTTCTATTCAGCAGCCGCATCCAAGGGTAAGTTTGGTCATGTTTGCACCGTCCATCTTGATCAATGTCTTTAATTCAAATCACGTACCAAGTACCAAATCACAAAATCAGTGGCAAAAACCACGACGATATATCAATCAGTGCCCATTGTGCCCGTGCGTTGCTTTGTACAATGTAACAGAGACCACAGTCGAACTCTAAATTATAGGGAATCAGCTAAGCTGATTGGTTGGTGATAATTTGCGATAGAAACTTACACCGCGTTGTGGCAAGAGCACCACACGGCTATTCAGCACGGGTATGGTGTCTCCCCGATATTATATTTAATTTTGTTTATCGATAACAACAATAACTTCCAGGCAGCCGCAGTCCCGCATTGCTGCAAATGGACGGCGAAAACGACACTGGTGGCAAGACCGCGGTCATGCGAAAGTACGGGCTCTATTTTCTCGATGAAGACACCACGCTGTGCAATCAGACGGCGGTGGAAACGACCATCGAAATGTGAGTGGGCCGTTCAGTCGTCGGTAAAACTGTGGGTGCAAAGGTCTCAAAACGTCTGCAAGGTACTGGTCTGAAGAAATTGTTGTACCTAGATACATGCGTGTCTGTTTGTTTCGTTGATGACTGCACAACATTGTTGTAATAGCCGAAATTGCAATGTCTTCAATCAAACTAGGACATAACAAAACGTCTTACTTCACTCTAGTTTTGATTTGCGATGAATTTCATTAAGTTTCGCGCAAAAATAAACGAAATGCTGTGAGGAATACACTGGTGTGGTCAAGGGACTTTTTGGCTTGCCTACTCATGGTGTTTTACACTTCTCTGGTATTATGCCGTGCACTGCAGAATAAAACTGACTGACTGACTGAAGGGACTTTAAAAAAAAATAAGTCCGGATACAATAAATGTGCAAAAATCTCCGAAAAACTTCAGGTACAATAACGGTAGGCACCCGAGGGCGGAGCGGACTTGGTCGAAGGTGGAACACGACTTCTACTGCCGATTTGCCGAGATTTTACTCAGGATTCCACTGATTGGTTCGGTTGTGCGACGATACTTGATGATGGTCTGCTTTTATTTGATGCCTACGTTCTGAGTTTCCCAGGTGGTGCACCATTTATTATGACGCATAGCTACTAAACACTTTAAAATTGTGTTGCACATTCCTTCTGTTGCTTGGATTGTTGGTATGATTCCAAAGACGTTTCGATTTTTCGTGAAAAAATGTATATGTTTTCTTACTGTGGCAATGCATGACTACAACAATGTACAAATCTCATGTGCATGTATGTACTTCGAATCACACAAAAAAACAAAATGCAACATAAATTGAAATGAGACAAACAAAGGAATAGCGGCAACGCCATGATACACCTGCGATTAGCACAATTTAACGCTTTCATTGGCCCTTATTAGCTGTTGATCGTCCAGTCAATCAGCGCACTTGATATGCTTTTCATTCGAATTTTCAAAAAATTCATCAAAAAACAATCTGAATTAATGCATAACTCATGTAAATAAAACAAAAAAACAATAAATGTACACGAGCACAACACCGGAGAAGCAGGTTCGAATCCTAAACGAGGTTTCAATTTTTCAAAAAAAGACAAAAATATAAATTTCAAGTGACTGCAGCGCTTGCGGTGTCATTCGTGGCGACCGTCTGATCGTCGGCTGATGTTTCATCTTTGCCTAAAACCGAGAATACCACAACGACGACAATCAGGAACACAGTGAAACCGACAGCGAGTCCGATGATTTGCAGTTTCAGACCGCATGAGGCGTTTTTCAGGCTCATCACCTGCGCGATATTCACGCCACGTTGACGCTGCGCTTCGGACATTTTTTTGTTGTTGTGGTTGATTGTTTTGTGGATTCTCTGCTGCAATTGTTGCACGTTCGGAGATTTGCGAGCAACGGGAAATGCGCTGTCAATATTTCAATAATTCAATTTCAGTGTGGCTTGAAAATATGTTTTGAGAGATCATATGACGGTTTCTTAGTCCATTTTTAAATGAGTTATTGACGTGCTGGTTTGGTGAGTTTTGGTGCTGCGATGGACGATGGAAACCTGAAAATCTCAGCAAGCTTTGTATTTTTTTATCTTTCTGCACCGAGAATTTTACGCGTTAACTACACTCCAAAGCTGAGCCCACGCTTAAAGAAGCCCGAATCCATTCCAATTTTTTTTCCACACCAACAACCATTTTTTAAAGTTTAAAAAACCTTCAAAAACGCAGGCTTTTTCTAAAGTCTCTTTTTTAAATTTTGGCACAAACTTTGGAACGACAAGATTTGGCACGGAATGAATTTTGGCATGAATTTTAGAATAAATTTTTAACTTTTTTGTTTTTTTAACTCCACCGATTTGTAATGAGGTTGTCAAAATGCCTTAACGTATGAAAATTAGGTGGCGAGCTTCGCACTCTGGAACTGAGAAAACAAGAAAACAGTTTTTTTTGCATTTCGCATGAACAGAACGAATAAGAAGCTGGTCATATGAAACCGGAAAAATAATGAGTTGAAGCAAATATTTGCTCAAAAATTTTGAGACAAGTGAAGCTGGAAACAAAACAAAAATTCATGGAAATTATGCATCAAAGCTAATGCTGGTGCTGGCTTTAGTTAGCTTTCAAGCGTACCACTGAGTTTGAAGATTGTGAAATAAATGTTTCAGTTTACTCAGCTAGCTGCAGACTGCAGTAGCTGCACTCACATAGCAAATACGTTGTGCCTACTGCTTATATACCGATCAATAATTTTCATTGTTGCAGACTTCAATACTTCTGATTTTTTTCGGACAGAAGCTGACCGTGCTTTTTAGTTTTTTTACTATCTTTCGTTCAGTTCGGAGATATAATATATCGAAGGAGAACATGGAGTGTGCCTCGGTAGCGCAGTTGGCAGCGTGTCAGTCTCATAATCTGAAGGTCGCGAGTTCGAGCCTTACTCAGGACAACGTGCTGTTTTTCGTTATTGTTGTAAACTTTTATTATGTTCAAATTATCACTAGAAAACAAAAATGAACAATAATAGCATACTGAAAAACACAACACAGCACTACTGACTAAAAATAAAAACATGAATAGTCTGAAAACCAGTCTGGCAAAGAACAGCTGACTTTATCACTGGCCTCGCATTATGAGCTTTTGACATTGACAAAAACTTGCAGACTCATTTCATCACGTGCGGAGTTCCAATAGAGACCTTTTTTTAATGTGTGATGACGTCATCTCTGCTTGACAGGTTCTCAAATAATCTTATACTCATTATCATACTTAAAAAATACTCAATGAATACCGGAACTCATATTTGCAATATCACAATAGGTAATTGGCGTTTTTTTTTGTCGAATCACACCACGTGAAAGCAGGACTATACGATTTGTTTTTATGTACAGGCCCACCTATAAACAGGTTTACGAGCAAAACAAACGTAGCAAAGTAGTGCAAATGCAAAATACAAAACCGTACAAAATACCAACAGAATGTTGTCAGTTGTAATTGACAAAACTGTTTGTCCGACAAACAGCCAGCACTTTGTTGTACAGACCCCTGTCATGCTCCGCAACGATAGCAATAAACAAACGCACTGGCCAGCACACTACGACGCGTACGCGTGTGCCAGTGTGTTTGTTTGTGTGTGACTGCGATAGAATCACAGTGCTTTGAAAGTGCGTAGAATTGAAAAGCCGTATTCTTGACGCCGAGTAAAAACGTATACACATTGTACATCTGAACTGCATGATATGTGCATGTCAAACAATTGTCACTGAAAAAAATCTGGCATTCTTGAATCATGTCGACACAAATCACCGTTTCAATCACGCATTCTCGTAGCCGGGGTTTCCGAAAACCGCGCGACTCTCCAAGGACGTATCACCTTCCACAGCGGCCGTCACCGTTTGTCCCTGGGTCAGCGACGTCTGCGATCGCGGCAGGAAGAACTTCGCCATTGGTCGAGTCGCCTCCGCTGTGTTCTCTGGATTGTTCTCATAGTTCGAGTTCGACACCGAATCCGTCGATGGTCGAGGTCCAATCGAGGCCGTCTCCATGTCGAAGCCGATGCCGGAGTCGTTTCGCTGTCTCGACTGAACGCCCCTCGCCGGCTCCGAGCCGGACAGTCGGTGCTCCAAGGCGCGGTGTCCTTGGAGGCTGCCGGACGCCGTTGAACAGTCGAGCTCGATCGATTGCGCGGTCTCGTTGAAGGACGTCTCGAGTTCGTCCTTGTCGGTGAGCTCGCGTTTCTCATCTTGGAAACCGTCCAGGCGGACGCTGGAGTCGCATTCCTGAGAAGTATGACTTTGGAAGTTTGAAGTTCTCTTGAGTTGTGTATCGGGGTCACGACGTGGCGCGACAGGACACACGGGATACGAATTGAACCAGTTTTGGCGTGCATTTGGTTGCAGATTCGGACCGTTTCCATCGCGGGGGCGCGTTACGACACTAACGGGTATGATCCCTGATGACGTTTTCTGCCCCTATTGACCCACTAGCTTTGTTTGCCCTTTCTTTGCCCAATGCACTCACTCTGATCGTTTCCAACACTGCGCTGCGTGCGGCATTCGGCTGCAGGCTGACGACCGTCTCCATAGGGGGTGCGTGTTTCGGCACTAACGGGTACGAACTGCCTTGGTAATAGTCGGCCGCGGGGTCGATAACGGGTACGTAGTTGTACTCCTCCGTAATCTCCTCGTATTTCCGCGCGAGTTTTTCTCGTAGATCAGCGAAAGATGGCCGCAGAAATGGCTTCTCTGCCCAGCAGCTGTACATGATTTCGAAACTGAAAAAAGTAAAGATTGATCAAAACTGACTGTCAGTGTTGAATTATCGAATGGAGTTTACCGCGGTTTACCATGTTTTGATCTCACCTCCTGTGAAAACATGTCTTTTTGATGTTTGAAACGTTGACAAAAATTTTCCCACTTTTCAGTTCAATAACAGTTTTGATGCAGTACAGTACGGCCGAATAAATAAGGCAGTTCTTGTATTCTCCATCAAGGCGGGATCAATCGCAGACTAGGAGTTTGCCCCTTTTCAAGAACGCCAAGATCATTCCCAGTCGTGTGTGCAACGGATCCACTACCCAGAGACTACGGTAACTCACACGTCCTCCTCGCAGTGGTCGGGCGAGCGCATGCGATTTCCAGCCTCCAAGAACGGCAGCACGTCATGCGGGTTGATGTTCGGATACGGACTGCCGCCAAAGGACATGATCTCGAACAGGAGCACTCCGAACGACCAGCTGAAATCGAATCACGGTCATCACGATCGATTCGGTTGGCAGGAAAAAGCGCATTTTTGTAAAACTGGGACACAAATCCTTGTTCAAAAAGAATTGCGCAAATGTGCCACATCAGGTGCGTGCTACTTGTGCATGTTTCGGAATCGCCGGAAGAGTTTGAGTCATGAACAGATTGCTTTGCACAAAAAAATATTGCTCCAGTATACAAAGAAACCGCGGCACACAGAACGCCAAGCTGACGTTCTCCAGTACTGTGTCATTGAAAATCTTAACACCGGTTGCACCTAAGAGTGGGGGGGCCTAGTACTGAAGTGCTGCTACACGGGGTCAAAATCAAACTAATGGTGCAGCGTTATTCTACTCAACAAGGAGCTTCAGTTTCACCCATAAACCATGCCTTGAAACTCCCTATAGCGGCCGCTATAGGGCGCGAAATTAAAAAAAAAACCTCGATTTTTTGCCGTTTTTTGCAAAGTGTACCATGTTGCAACGCATTTTTCTACCCAAGCGGATGTTTTTCAGAACCTGAAATAGTGTGCGTTTTGAAGATCTTGCGGAGCTCTACCAAGATATTAGCTCCGTCAAATCGGATCGTGTCCCTATTTTTCACTGTGAGCTACGCAAAATTACTTTTTTTTGCATTTTTCACACTTTTTCCTTACTTTTATTTTCATGCAATGACAAAACAGTTTCTGACCCTGACTTTTGTGTCAAACAGGGGTTTTCGAGGTCGCTGAATTTGAATCTGACCTTAGATTTTTGCCCCGGGCAATTTTTTGCCCCAAAATTGGGCAAAAACGCATTTTTTGCGTTTTTCAGTGTTTTTTGTTTTAATGTTTTAATTTTATGCGTGGATTTTATTAAAAAAACTATTTCTGATATAGCTTTACAACCGTTGTACTTGAATCAGTTTTTATATTTTGCAACTGACCGCTTGCTCACCCAAAAAATGGGTAAAATGTTGATTTTTTTTGCTTTTTTCATATGTTTTCGTTTCACAGTGAAAAAAATCAGTTCAGAAAAAACTTTTAATTTTAATTTTTAATTCTCCAGGAGGTTTTCAAGATCGCTGAATTCGAATCTGATTTTAGATTTTTGCCCCGGGCATTTTTTTGCCCAAAAATTGGGCAAAAACGCTTTTTTCGCGTTTTCCAGTGGTTTTTGTTTTAATTTCTAATTTTAAGTGCGGATTTTTATTTAAAAACTGTTTTCTAATAGCTTTATTACTGCTATACTTGAATACGTTATTATATTTTGTAACGGACCACTTTCTCACCCAAAAATGGGTAAAATATGGATTTTCTGCCGTTTTCAGACGTTTTCGTTTCATAGTAATAAATAAGTTTGAAAACAATTTTTAAAACCCCTTCCTAGAAGGTCCCAAATGCGCCGAATCCATATCTGTAGGCAAATTTTACAACTGACCCATTATTAACCCTTATAAATGGGTAAAAATCTACACTGTAGTCTTTCTGTTGACGTTTTTCTTTTTTGTGTTTGAACCAGACTTGTAAATTGATGTTAATTTGTCCTCGAGAATTTTTTACGCCGCTGAAGTTGAAATTGTTTTTGGTTTTTTAAAACTGGTGCTTTTTACCCCAATTTTACCCAATTGGGTAAAAACTGTCACTCTCAGCTTTTTGTTTGAAACTTACATTATGAATGGTTTTGCGTTTCTTTGATGCTTGAGATTGATGAATTCAAGTCTGATGTCATGCACCGAGACTACTGTTTTAACCCAAAAGGGTAAAAAGTGGGGCAAAATATAAGGGTAAATGTATATTCGGTATGGGTACATGTCAGTCTGTCAGTCTTGAGAAAAAACTTGAGAGCTTTAGAAAATAAAAGACTAATGAAAATTAAATACACTAACTAGAATACAGAACCTTTTAACCTTTACAAGCTTGTTTCTCGCAAAAAG
>JASANC010001418.1:0-10000 GCA_030248135.1 Theristus sp. LFF4_11 | reverse complement strand
TCGAGCTCCTTCACCGGTTCCAGAAACCCGAAGGTACCCAAACTTCAGTGGTTTCGTGTTTGCGTGTGTCTCTGAGTAGGGGAGGGGGGGGGGGGGTGAGCGCGGATGGACTTTTCTTGACCACGAGACTCGTGACCAAACCCGTCTAGCCGCCCGCATAAATTTTTTGGCCAAACTCGTATGCCCGCTCGGAGAGATTTTTCACAGACGAGTCTCGCCCGTTGGCACGCTCGTCAATGTTCTGGAGAGAAAAATGCCGCCCGCGGGCCAAAAAGGCCGCCCGCGCCCACCCTATCTCTGAGCGTAAGCTGCTATGTTTGTTTCTCGATCAATGATCAATGTTTCGTCCAATGCGGTCACCTTGGTCATGACGGCGGTGGCCGTATTGAAGAACGAGTCGCCGGTCGGTTCGCCGACGCCGTACTGTAGGAAGTAGTAGATCGGCTCAATGTCGAGTGCGCGTTTCGACTCCGGTATCGCGGTGTCGTCCCAGAAGATGCGGGCTGATGCGGGCACGCCCGCGATCGGGTGACCGTCCTCGTCCAGCGGGTACTCGACCGTGTAGTTCATCATGGTCAGACCGCAGAACGGTTGCTTATGTTGTTTCAGTACGGCTGGAAAGAGTGAGAAGCGAGATGTTGTGTTGTGTCACTGGAAAACGGTGACAAAAAGATGAAAATGTCATTTGTGTCGTTTGCATCCGATTTTTGAAAGAAAACTTTCCTTTTTTGCGTTTCTTTCAGTGCCTGTTTGCCCCGTGCGCCCCTAATTTCCAAAGAATCCAAAAAAACCACTCACTCTGTTCGTCGCAGCTGCTGTGCAGATCGGAGTTTTCGACAGTATCGCAAACTGAAAGTTTTGTGTTTTTTTACATTTAACCGAAAGACACAAGTTTTAAAAGAGCTTCGAAAGTTTTTTTCGGCGATATTTACCAACTCACAGAATTTCAGCTCATGGAACATTGGTGGATTCGAACTGCGGCCAGCCAAATTCCAACCGCAAAGACGATCTTCGACTTGCTCCAGCTGCAAAGGACAGAGTTTCTTATTGCTGTGAGATTTTATTTGTTTTATTTATTGTTTGTTTCATTCTGTTGTGTGCTATGCCATATCTGTGCGTTTGTGTGTAAGCTGTGTCTGTGTGGTTTGAGATTTGTTGTATGACTGTTGTGTACTGTCTGCTATGTGTTTTGCTTGTGTTCTACGTACTTTTGTTTTCTGCGTGTTTTGTGTTATGTGATATCATTTGTGTGTATTGTACTGTGTATGTTTTGCTTGTGTTCTGCATTGTTTTTGCATTCCTTTGGAACTTCAAATGTTCGTTAAAAAGAGGTATCTAGCAATAATAACACCATTAATAAAACTCACAATAATAGCGTAGTAACAACGATGCAACAGTTCGGACGGCAGGAACCGATATCGGAGTAGTGTGCTTTTGGCTAGGAATTCCTAAATTGATGCGCGCAAGATTTTCAGGAATTGTTCTGGATATTGCAACAAACGGTTTGTACACTTTTTGTAGCCCACTGTGGCAAAGTTTGCACACTCATACTGTTATCTTGAATATATAATAACATCAAATGGTACTTACTATTTGTTGGAAAGAATAAAGATGCAAACAAGAAACAAAAGACAAACCGCAAAACTAACCGGCACGGGTGTCGGACTGAAGTTGTTTTGAGTCATACTACCGTGGTCGGGAAAGTCGTTACTGCAGTGTCCTTTCTGTGCGTAAACTCTAAACCGCAGCCGATCTGTCTCGTAACCTAAAAAGTGAATTTGTGAAAATACTCCGTTGTCTTGATTCAAACAAGGTTGACCACCATACGACAAACAGGACCAAAAGACGGAAATCGCGCCAGCAAAACGGATTGAAAACAAAAAAAAACAAATTCATTGGGACGTCTTCTTCAGTCTCACATTTATGGGTGATAAACCAAAAGCTTTTACTCACAACACTTAGTTTTTGCCCATGAGCTTCACCCTGCTGGGGAAAGTGCCGTATGGTAATCGGAAATGTCACCGGACGAAATGAACCAGCTACCGATTGTGGTGATTCTGATTCGCTTGTTATGAAAACTCAAAACAAAAATAGTTTATATTTGGATCTTTACCATTTGGAATGTGCCGCTGATAGTACGCAACAATTGAGCTGGATGCCAATGAGCGGTTGGTGAACGGCTCCATGAACGGAACGCCCGGCTCGAAACTGACGTTCGCTAGCGTAAGCCACGTCTGTTGCTGAAGGACAACCGGCGAAATGGCTGAAAGAAGAAACATTGGAAGGGATGAGTGTGAAAACACACACACCCGGAAAGACATTATGAAAGGAGAGAACGTCTGATACTGCACGGTACGGTCCGGAACTCCCAAATACACTTCATCCATTCACAAAAGTCACTTGCCTCATATATACAGTGGCGGCCAAAAGTGTTGGAACGCTGCGCGCGTGTTCCATCAGCCGTACAAACGCTATTATAAGAATTTCAGGGCAACGTTGGATTCACAAAACACTTTTTGACCCAACGTTGCCTATAAATTCTTACAACAGCGTTTTTAGGGCTGATGCAACACGCGTGCAAAACACAGCACACGCGCGCGCAGCGTTCCAACACTTTTGGCCGCCACTGTAAATACAAAAAATTGTATTTTTCTTGTTTTTTCATAATCTCTTCACTCACTGGGACGAAAACAGTGGCACAGTCACAGTTGCGTTTAGATACCGTAAAGTCTTGCATATAAGGTTCCTCCCACTTATAAGACCCCCACCCAAAAGTGGGCGGAGTGTCACACGGCGGGAAACCAAAAAATTCAAATTTTTGATTTGGTCTAAATCCCACCTCGTTTATAAGAGCCGGTTTTCCTAATCTTCGCTTTATAAGACCTCCTTCCACTTATTAGGTTGTCACACAAAAATCCATTTTTTTCAGAAATTTTTGATTTTCAAATTTATATAAGGAGACCTTATATGCAAGACTTTACGATATGCAATTTGCCAAAGAAATGCACTCAAAAGTCAAGAAAATAGTATCGCGTCCGAAAACGTTGTTTTCGACTGACTGTGACTAATAATGAATAACATCATCTCTTTCTGACATTTTAGCTGATGTACCACCTCAAAATAACAACGAACCGGCCAAAATGAAGTTTTCGGAGTATTCACTGAATCCGCCCACAGTGACGGCGGCCACTCTGATCACATAAGTGCCGCATTCCGTTGGCTTTCGAAACTCGAACGGAAATCCGGTGGAGTCGTTCACGGTCAACGTTTGCCACTCCGAAAACTGGTCGTCGTGACGCTTCATCTCGACGATGAACAGCTGGCGGGGCGATTGGGCCGTCTGCAATGGAGGGTGAGGCTGATGAGGCGGTTGATGTACATTGTATGAGTTGATGTGAGTGAGATTGATCAGACGATTGATGTACATTGTATGAGTTGATGTGAGTGAGACTGATCAGGCGATTGATGTACATTGTATGAGTTGATGTGAGTGAGGTTGATCAGGCGATTGATGTACATTGTATGAGTTGATGTGAGTGAGAGGATGTTTCAGTTGAGTTCAGTTTAGCTGAGTTGGGTTCCTTGACTATTTGTGTTCTTGCCTGAACTTCAGACTGGAACAAACCGTTCTCACATGTTGCAAGTCGATTGTTTGTAATTAGTGGAAATTACTGTTAAGTCAGAAGTCGAACGTTTCGAAAAGTCAGAGAACTTCACTGGAACAATCTTTGACGTGAATAAACGGGTAGTACAAAATAAAAACATCATGCATGAATTCGCCCTTCGCTCTATTCGACGACGCCGACCACGCTCACCAGCTCAACGACTCCATAGCTCGGGTGTCCGTCCTCCCTATATCCCACCCTGATCGCCGATCTGTTCATCTGTATCGGCGCATCGTACGGCGCAAACAGATCCCCACAACTCGCCCAACAGTGCACCGGATCGACGGCGCCGTCGCACAGGGTGGTGCGGTTGTACGACTGGCACTGGGTGCTACGGAGGCACTCAGAGCTGGTGGCCGTCTGCGAATTTTGGGAAAAGTTCCGCTGAAAAAAATCCGACTTTTCCGGAAAAAGTCCGGTCTAGAATGTCAGAACAACAAGTTCTATTTCAAACAGTGTTGCCCGTTTTTCAAGATATGGACGGCACAGATTTTAAGCTAAAGTCTTTTTTAGATAGCTTATAGATGATTCACCAATTATTCGCAGTCACAAACGAACACATAGGCAAGAGGCAAAAAAACATAAAGACGAAAACCAAAACCCACCAAATTCAGTTGCATACAGCGTGCCGCACACCACACTGAACAGTACTTCTTGGGGTCGACTTGTTCGGCGTTAGTTTGGCCGATCACAAGAAAAATAAGAACGGCCAAAATCGAACATGGCCGGGAGCACATTCGGCCGAGTCGCAGAATATCTCGCGTGAATGGTAAGTTCATAATTTTTTTCTGAAAAGGATTTTTTTGGTTGAGATAATTTCTGCAAAAAAATGATTACCGGTATAATATTCTGAAATAAAACACGGTATAACTACGGTGTAACTTGTTTTATCAAATCTTAAAAATTGAAAGGGCGAACGCTTGAAACCAGGTCAAAACACTACGAACTTTTAAAAATGCCCGATTTTTACCCAAAAAAGGTTGGGGCAAAAAATAGC
Organism: Theristus sp. LFF4_11; assembly: GCA_030248135.1. Classification (NCBI taxonomy): domain Eukaryota; kingdom Metazoa; phylum Nematoda; class Chromadorea; order Monhysterida; family Xyalidae; genus Theristus; species Theristus sp. LFF4_11. Next base: position 5,338 of record JASANC010001418.1, on the reverse strand, counting down.
TCAAATTTCAAAAACTGCGGATGGAATTACTCCAGTAAACACTCATGTTCAACTGTGAAAGTGTCGCAGGTAAAAAAACTGAAAGGGCGAGAACACACATGATTCACAATTGTTTTTGTTTTGTTTAGACAATTCGGACACAAACTAATTTGGCGGTCACTAAATTACAGATTGTCGGACGTGAATTCACGGGCAACCAGCTAATTGTCTGTTTTTGAATATGGCTCACTGATTGATTGGCTCAACCAGCTAGATAAAGCAAATCAGCATGTCACCTTCAAATGCACAGTTTGACTATCAAACTAGTATGGGCCTATGGGGAAAGGCGTACACCCAGATAGGAAAGCACATTCAAGTTGTTTGCGTCAATGAAAACATTGCACCAACAAAGGGAACAAAGGAATGGTCCTAGTGTGATTTTAAAAAAGCAAAACATACTCAAACTCATCAACAACAAAAAGTAAAAAAAACAAGTTTATACATATTTATACAGTTTAAAGCAAAGGACAATAAAAACAAGAAAAAAAACGTCATACTGAAACCTCGGCTCGGCTCAGAAGTGACGTAAGAAACGTGACTGTGAGTTTTACAGTTACCAAAATCAAAAATGAAAATATTTTCTGCCAGATAGACAAGTCTTGTGAGAAGTGTTGTGTGTTTGTGTCACTGCACTGAGCTGTGGAACTTTGTCTCAATAATATACGACTGCATAACACGGGTTAGTAAAGTAAACAACATTATTTTACAATCACCAACCGTACAAAAATGTGTGCACAACGCATCGGTCTTGGCGCGATGTTGCACAATTATTAGGCACTTTCCAAGCAGCCTCAATTTTTGCGAGACTGGTCATTTCGAGAGGAGAAAAACCAATTTCTTGGATTTGATGGAAAGTTTGAACGTTTTGATTTGAACTGAACTGAACCGCAATCAACAGAATATTTTTACCAGTTAAATTAAAAAAGTGCATACCCGCACGCTGTTTACGACAGAGCATCAAAACGATAATGGTTGACTTGCGTTTTAGTGGCGATATCAACTTGTGTTTTAGTCAATTTTGTCAACAAAAATAACTTTTTTACGTATCCTGGAGTAGAGAACACAATTTGAACGATAATATTGGAGCTGTCGAAAGATAACCGGTCGAGTTTTGGTTGAGACGAGGAACCTTTTTACTGATTAAACCACGCCTAAGTTCTGGTAAAACGAAAAAGCTTCCATGGAAAATTAGAATTTTAAAACTTTAAAAAACTTTAAAAACTTGAAAATTTTAAACGTTTTAAAATTTCAGTACTGAAAGTTCAAAAGATTGATGGTTTTGTTTGCTTATAAACAGCAGTTTTTACGCGTGTTTTTCATGACTAAAAATTCTTTGACAGAATAGTGATTTACCAACCGCTCGGTTTTCTGCCGCCTAGATTGAAAATGTGTTGTAAAAAAAGAACAGTTCAAAAACTGGAAAACAGTCCAAAGTCGATGACATTGCGGTAAAATCGTGCTTGAGCACAATCTTTTTACAGTTCTGAAGACTGCTAAAAAAACTTTATTGATGACTAATCAAGTCATTTGTAAAGTTTCAGGAGTATATTATGCTGAAGCAGATTGAAGAAAAACAGGATCTTTGAAATGCAGGAATGACAGACAGCGCAGTACACCGTTTGACGTCACTCTAATACGTTTGAAGATCAATCGATTGAAAACGTGATTTTTCTTAAACACAGATACACGGAGTCGGCAAAATCAGCAATTCAGCAAAAATCGATATTCAAAACACAGAACATTGAGAAAGTTTCTACCGCAACACACAGAATCTGACGTTCACAACATTGTATTGAATCAAAATACAACACACGTGTGTTCAACAATGCAGAGGGACTGTGATGGTGTGACATGGTGTTATTGTCGTCAACAAAATGCTGCTCTGAAAATGTGTTGAAAATTTTGAAAAAAAAGGTTTCGTAAATTCCTGGTCCGCGAACGTTTTTATGTAGCCAGATATTACAGCCCTGTGGTACATCACGAAACAACGTGTCCCGCGTCATGTTTAGCGTCCTGTCTTTTTTCATGTCCTACTAATTTTAAACTTTTCTTATTTAAAAATTTTTCTATCTAAAAAACGTCAAAAAGAAAGTAAACGGCTGGTTGGGTCTTGTAAAAACTCATGCAACAGCGCGCGTGCGAAAATGGAGTTTCAAATTTTTTATGGATAGGACATGATAAGGGACAGAAATTGGGGCAAGACAACGGGCATTTTTGCGTGGTTTCTACCCTAATTCGCTGAGTGAAGACACTGCACGCTGACGCTGGCAACAGAATTGTAAGCGGTGCAAGTATTCGCGCAACTGAAAAATCGGGCCCAAAAAGGTGAGAGCGTCAGTGTCAAACAACAACAATAATTAAAATTAGATTTCAATAAAAAATGAAATGTAGTACGCGAAAAAGTTGTTGACAAAAAAAGCTGTACACTCCAGTCATAAAGCGTTCTGCAAGTGCAGTTTTGATTTGCAATGTACTTGCGCGAAATGTGTGCGCATGCGCGTGGGCGGCAAGAGACTGCACGTTCGCAATAATTCAATCTGCGCAATGACTTTGTCAAGTGTGTCTGTGTAAACTTCGACCGAACTGTACATCTTTTTGTCCTTTGAATAAAAAAACAATCACAATGAGATAAACAAAAGTTTTTTTATTTTTTATTTGTCAAAGCTGGCTTCAGGTTCAGAAAAAAGTTTGAATAAAAAAATTAACAAAAAACAAAGATAAAAAACAAGAACATTCAGTCCAACTTTAAAAAATTGAAATAAACATTATTGTGATAGCAAAATTAATGGAAATAAAAAATATGTCAAAAACAGTTTCAAACTGATTGGAACAGAAGAATTCATTGTTTGTTTGCATTTCTCGGTTCAACATTTTTTCATTAACGCATGGCAGTCGCAAAAATACGGACTGTTTTTTGATTTTTTTGTTTGTTCAGCTGATGCAGATCACAGGTTTATTTGAAGAAGGGTTTTCAAATGGGTTTATTTTAACATTTTCAAACGGTTTCACGCGTGTTATTGCGGCGCGTTTTTTTCATCTCAAATTTCATAAGGTGTTCCAAAACGCCATTCTGCGCGTCAAACTTGTCCCTGTCGGCTTTTTGTCGACAATTTTCAGTGATTCTTTTTTATGGAAATAAATCATCTATGACCTCAGCATCTACAGTCAAAACTCAAAATTATAGGGAATCAGTTGATTAGTGATGCATGCTTTCTATGCAGGCAATGCTGTGGAGGCGGAGTCTAACCCTTTTTTCACAGAAAGCATCCATCACGTGATCATCAACCAATCAGCTGATTGTCTTTAACTTAGATTTCGACTGTAGTCATTAACTGGTGGTGTGAGCCCCGAAAACGCCCTGTACTGGGGTAAGAACTGACCATATGGGTTTAGAAATGACCGAGTGTTTAGAACCATCCGCACACTCCCGAAAACGCATCGCGTGATCTCTAGGTTCATTTGCGCGTTGCGCCGCTTGCCTTTTTTGCTGCCATTATTTCAAAAAAACGGTACACATTGTTTGCACGGCCCGCTTTTTTTGGCATGGTATAAAAATTGGCACGCATTTTAAAGTTGTTGTATTGGAAGTTTTTCAGCCTGACGCTTGCTAGCTGAATTTCGCCAATTAGCCAATGCCTATAAACTTTTTTAAACCGACAAAGTTTCCATGCAAACTGGCTTGGACTGAGCAAGCATTGAAAAAAGCAACAGCTGCAGACCAGTATTTTGCTCTAAAAAGGTTACAACAATAATAACCATCACGATTCATTTGGGAAATGAAAGTCAATTTCCGCAAAAAGCTCACACTTAACAGTGAAAGGCGTTGGTCATGGCTGCAAGACCGAACAAAACGTGTTTTGGTAAACTTGCACGTTCGAAAACAATATACCGGTAAACATAAACATTACCAGAACTGTGGGAGTGGTGGTTTCTGAAATAAAAGCCATTTAAACAGAAACAATTTTTTATTATAAACCGGAAAATTCTATTTTGATGAGGGATCGGCATTATGTTTTTTGGCCAAACCGTTGATTTTTTTAACTGACCGACCAGACTGACTGAAGTCCTTCTAATATGTTCATTGCGGTGATCAACAGTTGGCAAAATACATGTACAATAAAGAAGCAATACCAGAGGCGCCGAGGAATAACCGAAAAACATAGCACTTTGAAAATCGTAACGAGTAGCATTGAAAGTAAAACATGAACTAAATTGAGTTTACGAAACAAAAATAATTGAATTTCAGTTTCCGTAACACTGGAATCGATTAAGCCTCTTTTCGATTTCCTGTGAGACACGCACATAATTTCAAGGCACAAAAATTGTCACTGGAAAAGACTTGAAACCGAGGTTGAACCCTGCCGCGTGTGTTTTTGGTTTTTCCAGCGAGGACTTGATTGGACATTTTTTCACCAGTTGATGTTGTTGTGGATCACTGCAGAATTTTTTTAATTGCTTCGTCTCTGCATTTGGTTTTGTTGAAAAAAACTAAATTTTAACCTGTGAAAACGACCGGGAACTAGAAAATACGTTGCATTCGCTTATTGGAGAAAAATGAATTGCGTTTACAACTTTCGCTTTTTTCCCTTCTGCTGAACACAAACTGTACGCGATGCAGCACATGGAAAACCACACATTGATGATAATGAGTGATTTATGATGTAACTTGAAAACCAGTTTTTTCTGCTGTTTTTCATCGCATTCATGATGTTTGTTGACGGAGACCCACGCAGTAATTAGGAAGAAAGTGCTCCGTGCTCAAAAAATGCATTATGGTCGAGGGTTTTGCAAGAAAAGTTTGGCACTTTTTTATTGACCGTGATGTTCACAGTAATTTCACGTGACCTCGTATTTTTCAAACGCTGCTGAAATGTGTACGCCCCAAAGGTAGGCGTGGTTCACGGACCTTCGGACCTCAAGTGACTGGGCCGCTAGCGACCGCACGCCTCCGGCTGACGAAAACGCTCGATCTGCACTGTCTGAAACTCAACCATTCCCGGTTCAACTATGTGGTCCATCTTTGCCAGAAAACCTGAAGAGTATTTTCAAGTTGATGTTTGACTTAACAACCTTTTCGTTTTTTGAATATTTGTTTACCGCAATGTTAATTGACAAAAAAAAACACTGTAAACCAAAAATTTTGTCGGTAATTGTATCTTATGCAAATATACAAATGTGCCAATGCAACACAATCTGTGAATTTCCGTGACACAATTCTGTTTGCTTTTATCGAACATTATCTGCAAAAAATGGGTGCTAAACAGGTTTTTTGATCAGTGGATTCTCTGAAAACAAGTAT
>JASANC010001417.1:0-24159 GCA_030248135.1 Theristus sp. LFF4_11 | reverse complement strand
CCCCCCCCCCCCCCCCCCCCCCCCCCCCCCCCCCCCCCCCCCCCCCCCCCCCCCCCCCCCCCCCCCCCCCCCCCCCCCCCCCGCCGCCGCCGCCGCCGCCGCCGCCGCCGCCGCCGCCGCCGCCGCCGCCGCCGCCGCCATATATATATATATATATAAAAAAAAAAAAAAAAAAAAAAAAAAAATATATATATTTTCCCCCCCCCCCCCCCCCCCCCCCCCCCCCCCCCCCCCCCCCCCCCCCCCCCCCCCCGCGCCGCCCCCCCCCCGCGCCCGACTCCCCCCCCCCCACCCCCTCGCCCCCCCACCCTCCCCCCCTACCCGGCGCGCTTGTGTGTGTGTGTGTGTGTGTGTGTGTGTGTGTGTGTGTGTGTGTGTGTGTGTATACACACACACACACACACACACACACACACACACACACACACACACACACACACACACACACCCCCCCCCCCCCCCCCCCCCCCCCCCCCCCCCCCCCCCCCCCCCCCCCCCCCCCCCCCCCCCCCCCCCCCCCCCCCCCCCCCCCCCCCCCCCCCCCCCCCCCCCCCCCCCCCCCCCCCCCCCCCCCCCCCCCCCCCCCCCCCCCCCCCCCCCCCCCCCCCCCCCCCCCCCCCCCCCCCCCCCCCCCCCCGAGTCATCCCACGAGACACGACAATCACGCGACCTCTGTAACGAAACAGACGGCGACGACATCGTCCCGCTTCTCCAAGAAGCGCCGGCAACTCGCTTTTGCTCCGGAAGCGGCTGCGGCTTCTTGCGGCGCACGCGATTTCAGTCGGAATGTTGCCGCTGCGTGCGTTTGTAGATTGTATTGTTGACAAGTAGAAACATTGAAATGCGTGCGACAAGTAGATTTCCGGCTTGTTGCCTAATCTACAGCTGCTCGTAAGTTGGTTAACAAAAATATTGCAAGTTCTAGTTCGAAGAGTGTACACATGTACATGTTGCCCAGAAATACAAGTATACAACAATTGCAGCAGCAATTGTTCAAACAAAGGGCGTTACCACCATTGGTTTTTTTCATTTCAGAAAACCGTTTTTTTTCGAAGCTCGGGGTTATATTAAATTGGTGCTCAACACAGTTTTTACCGTTTTCTCGGCTTGCAACATTTTTCTGACATCAAAAGTACAGTTTTTCCGCTTTTTGCTTTCTCTGTTGTGCGGTCGAGATCGAGAATTCCTAGCTAAACCATTTAGATGGGTTGTAGGGCGATGGGGAGTGGGGTTGCGCTGACAAATCCGAAACATCAGCCGATCGATTGCCAATGACGGCTCACAAACAGAGCCGCACAAGACGCAGGCCGTGTGTAGTGTGCGTCTCGTTGTCGCAAAATTGCGCCTTTGCAAAAGCAGCGTCCCACGGCGCGGCTGGGCGTGAACGCACTCACGCGGGCCGCCACCGGCTTCTCGAGGAGACGCCGCCGAGCTGGGCCGGCAGCCGCGGGGCGGCGGCAGCGGCGGTACTGGCACTTCCGCCGCTCAATGCAAAGCTGGCTTCCAGGCGGCACCGCCGCCGCCGCCGCAGCCGCGCAGTAGTCGCGACACACCGGTGACGTTGGTGATTGGTGCGCCGATGTATCAGCTTGATTGCCGCGGTACCAAATGTTGTCGCAGAGTTGCAAAGTTCGGCGCTTGCCTACAGAGCCATTCTGACGCAAAATGTTTCAAATTGAATCTGCGCGCATTTTTTTTTTTGTCACGATTACAGGCTTGATGAGCCAAAATCGCCGCAACTTTCTAGAAGAACGTTTCGCCTCATCAAATTCGGGTAGCAAAACATTTCGGGGTACCGCTGAGCGAATTCAACTTTTTTCAACGGCTTTTGTATTTCTTTTCAACCTGTGACGTTCCAGGTACAATTTCGTTTTTTCGTCGATTTGAAGACTTGTGCATTGAAGCGACAAGTGCCATCAACAGTGCTCGCGAACGCAGGGCACGCGACAATGCGTTGTGCACACGTGACGTACAATGCGCCACTCTTCATATGATGCAACACAAACCGGAATTTAGCAAATTTCCAAAATTTAAAATGAATTACTGTAAAATGCGATACAAATTCAATCTCGTTCAAAATTTGGCAAATTTCGATAATTTGAAAACGAAATTGAACTACAAAATACACAAAGATGTTCGAAATTTCACGTTGCAAATATGTGCATAAATAATTGTTATTACTAATTTAATTTTTTTAATAGCAAGAACACATCCATATTGTGCTCAATTTATATTGCTGGATTGATTGTCTGTTTTGGAAAATAGGATCAAATTATACATCATTGCACCTCCAACAGTAATACGGTATTTTCGTTTGATCATAACTGTGAAGCCACAAAAAACACAGACCTGAGGAGGTCCCGATCCCATGCAGAACATTGAAAAGTATAAATTGAAACACAATAAATACAGGGTGTTTGCAGACATTGGATTGAAAGAAAACGAACGATCACACCGCTCACACTTTGTGCAAAACGCAAAAAATTCGCGTGAAACAATGAAAATAACTGAAATTTGTTTGGCACAGCTGAGATGTTGCAGCGACAAACAATAACGAATGTCTGGGTGCAGCAGTGGATGAAGAGTAGGGATGAAAAACGTGTTTTTTTTATTTTTGGTGAAAAGAAACTAGTTTTATTTCACGGTTTTAAAACTGTTTTTTTCAGGTTTTTTTTCTCAAAAATGGTTTTCCAGCTTCAGAATAATGCTTTGGAGTTTGCCAAACACACAATTGAGCAAGAAAAGTTGGATAAAACCTGTTCTTGTCAATTTGGTAAACAATAATTAAAAGTGTTGCTTTTCCCGCACAATTGAGTGGTGGATTCGACGACGCGAAAATTTGGATTTGTTTCGACGACTGAAAAATTCAGATTTTCTATTGCTAAAAAACCGGTTTTTTCGTGACATCGCTAATGAAGAGTGGCGGTAACACGTGCATTGACAGCACTGTGTGCGTGCCTACGTTCGCGGGTGATGCACTGCACAACACTCGTTGTTCAGCACTTCAGCGACGGGTCGCTGCAACATGCGCCGATACAATAATGCACAAGTCAACCACCGTCGAGAAACAAAACAACGAAAAAACAACGGAACAGCACTGGAACGATCACAAGGTTGAAAGAAATACAAAAAATACGGTGAAAAAGACGAATTCGCAACCAGCGATTGCAACGCTGCGAAATGTTTGCTTGCGAATAAACGATGGGCGGAAAGAATGCGGTGGTTTTTTGAAACGTTCTTCTAGAGTGCAGCGTTCAACATCCATCCGGCCGCAAGTGTGTGGAACAAAAAAGAGTAAAAGATACGCGCAAGTTTCTGACAAAACTGACGTCAAGTCCGAATGGCTCTGTAAAAGAGGAAGCAAGCGCCGAACACATGCGACAACGACAACACCGCAACAATCAAGCACACAAATCACCATCGGCGCACCAATCACCAGCACAACAGTCACCGGTGTGTCGCGATCATTTCTGCGCAGCTGCCGGCGGCGGCGGCGGTGGTGCCGTGCCGGCTTGCGGCGCCTGGAAGCCGAGCACGTTGAACAGGCGCGAGCGGAGGCCTCGCTCTTCCGGCGCTGCCGCCGCTGCCGCCGTTGCGTGCGGCTGCTGCGTCGGGCCGAGCGGCGGCTGGCGAGCCGGCCGAATCGGCGACGGCGTCTCCTCGAAGCCGGTGGCGCCAGCGGCAGCGGCAGCGACGGCGTTGGTCGCGTTCACGCCCAGCTGAATGCCGTGCGCGTGCTCCAGCGCATGCTGCAATGGACGCTGCTTGCTAGTGCGTGTGTGCACCACAAAAAAACACCAAACACTGCACGACAACAACGAAACACACACTACACACACGGCACGAAATGTTGTGCGACTTTCTGTTTGTGAAACCGTCATTGGCAATCGATCGGCTGATTGTTTCGGATTTGTTTTTGCTTTCCCATCACAGTACCCCACTCCCCCCATCGCCCTACAACCCATCTAAATGGTTTAGCTAAGCAAGATTCTCGATCTCGACCACACAACAGAGAAGCAAAAGCAGAAAAACAGTGCAATTGCGGTGGTAAACAGAAAATGTTGCAAGCCGAGAAAGGCGAACAAAAACTGTGTTGAACAATTTGTTAATATAACCCCAGCTTTCAAAGAAAAAACGATTTTTCTGAAATGAAAAAAATCCGGTCACCAATGGTGGTAACGCCCTTGTTTGAAGACAATTGCTGCTGCAGTGTTGTATACTTGTATTTCTGGGCAACATCAAAGCCAACCTATACGTTGAAGCACACTTTCTTCAGACTAGGACTTTACAATATTTTTGTTAGTAGCTACAGCAGCTAGTAGGTCGGCAACAAGCACTTGAGGATCAACGTCTGATTACCGTGCGGTCGCTTTCAGCACGCGATTTCAATGTTTCTGCTGTCCAGCGGGGCCAATACAGTCTACAAACACACGCAGCAGCAACATTTCACAACTGAAATCGCGTGCGCCGCAAAAAGCGGCCGCTGTTGCTCAGACAAGCAGTTTCTAGCGGCGCTTCTTGGAAGCGAACTGTGCGTGTGTGCGCGCGCGAAAACACGGTTGCCGACGAGACGTGTCGTCGCCGTCGCGTCATTTTGTTTCGTTACAAGTGCGTGATTTCTGTCTTGTCGTGTCGTGTGTCATCTTGTGGGATGTTTGTCTCGTCTCGTGGAAACCTTGACCGGGGGGGGGGGGGGGGGGTGGGGGGTGGGGGGGGGCGGGGGTGGGGGGCGGGGGGTGGGGGGGGGGGGTGGGGGGCGGGGGGTGGGGGGCGGGGGGTGGTGCGCGGCACTCACAGCATCCGGCGACGTCTGGCGACTTCGACGCGACGATTTCTTCAGGTCGGCCGAACTGGACGACGGCGACGACGTCACGGTGACTTCGGCGCTCAGCAGCTGCGCCACTTTCGCCTGGCGCACCGCGTCTAACGACTGGAAAAGGAACGCAAGGAGAAAAAATGCACACTGAAACGTCACGGATCGGCGGCCGTCGGGCAACTGCTAATGGGAGAAACAATCGAATGACGAAAGAAGGTGCAGCCCAGCACACCACGTGGTGCGTTCCGGTTCTACCATGTTTTTTCAACACGGTCTAGAGCGGCATTCATGAAGAAGCTGTGGTTAGTGATATGCGTATCTGTATATGCGCAGTCACTAAATATTGCTTGATGGATGCAACTTTTAAAATCGTATTGGAGCATCTACTGGACCGTGGCACGGTAAAAACCGTAGAACTGATAGAAACTGTCGTAGTGGACTCAGGATTTCGACATTCGAGCGTTCAAGTTAGAAGTTCCCAGAACTGCACCTGATGGTGTCCGTTTTGAAGCACCGACCCATGACAGTGAGACCGAACTGATAATTCAGAATCACGCAATGCAGGAAGTGTTCGAAAGTGGTGCGTGGTGGCAGAATAAAACCTGCACAGGACTGGACAGAGCAAGCATTCTGTTTGGAACTGGTGAGCTTTAGTTTAGTACTGAGTTGTGTGGACGTCGAAAGAGACAAATAACGAAATCCGTGTAAATAGTGAAAAAAGAACTGAATCAGCTAAAAACTAAGTTAGAGACTGAATGGCAACCAACATGCAACTGAGTTCTGAGTTTACCACGCTCGATAAGAACAGCGTGAATTGTGTCGCGTAACGAGTTCTTGGAGGAAAAGCATCAATAAAATCAGGCTTCAGTCAAACATTACTGCCTCCATTCTATTGCTCGTGAACAGAACGACCGTTCACTTCATATTTTTTCAGGGTTGACCGCGTTCACCCAAATGGCTGAACAGTGCACCCGACATGAACACACCCATGAGACATTACACTTTGAATGTCACAGCAAAATGGTCACTGTTGGTGTGTGTGTGTGTTTGCGGGCGGTGCAGTATTAAGACTGTAAGCCACCCGGACGGAATTCGATGGCTGCAAAAAAACCCAGAGCCGTTCACGATTACTTCTCTTCTCCGAACGTCCACCGACCTGTTTCTTGGCACGCAGCGCAGCGTCCTCGAGCGTCTCGGCCGCCTCGTACTTGCCCTGGCGGCGGTACAGCGCTCCGAGATTCTTCAGTGTCGTCGTCACAGTCGGGCTGCAACGACAAGACAAAAAAGCAACAATCTGATTGGTCACAGATCTCTCAGATTTACTTGCAACATAATGCGCGCTGCGTCGACGAATAGAATTGCATCCGGTCAAGACTATTGTTGGTGAGACGCTACAGTCCAACTCAAAATTACAAGGAATCAGCTGATTGGTTGGCATTACGGTATGCATACTTTCCGTGCAGGTGTGGTCTGCACGGAATGCACGCATCACGTGACCACCAACCAATCAGCTGATTGCCTATAATTTAGATTTCGACTGTACATGGAATCCAAGACGGATGGGGATGACGATGCGCACAGAAAGAGAGCACGCAAGAAGGCGGCATGCGTCCGTCACCTGTCGACCTTGGCGGCCTTATGCCAGCCGCCATACTCCTGGTAGGGCGTGTTGTCGGCGCCCTTGTGTTTGTTCTCCTCGCGCTCCTCAGCGACCTGCCAGATCGGCTTGTTGTCGCCGCCGACCGAGCCGAACTCGCGCTCGTGCGCACGCGTCAGTATTTGCTTGTACAGCACTTCCGCCTCCTGTTGCGCAAACGAAGAAACACACACACACGTGCGTATATCAATCAAGTATGACTTATTTTTTTAAACCTGTCCCACTGAAATGACGTCATGTGCCGTCAAACATGCGCTTGCCGTTCACTGCAAACCAGATTTTCCGTTTAGCCGATTTCTTCCAGCAAACAAATGATGAATATCGAATCAGTCACATCAAACTGGCATTTTAGTGCCTGTGCTTTGACAAACGGGCGTTTTTAAAGCAAATGACGTCATTTTAGTAGGGACACGTTTGAATAAATCCACAATATATAGGCGATTCTTGCGAAAACGATGTCAGATCGAAACGCACAGGATAATGGATTCGTCGGAAGAAATGCCGCGGTAATGCACAGCACCGCGGACTTTTTCATTTTTTTGGCCAGTCTCTTCACATGAAAAGCACACGCGCAGGAGTGGACGAAAAAGAAATCCTTGTGCGTGGGGGGACGGATAGTTGGCCTTTTTGAGCGAATGACGTCACTTTGGGCCGAAAGGTTTGGGGTCCACATCACGAATATTTTGGCCATTCTGCACCGCATGGATAGGAAATCAGTGTCATGAGTGAAAAATGACAACTCAAAATTGACAGGAGTGAACCGATTCCGTGAGACGCGACAAAGTCACTTCGGTCATTTTGAGTAATGCGTTGCAGAACCAAAACTAACGGTAATAATAACAGCAAAATACCGATAAAGTGAAGCATTTACAACAAACAACGAGTAGTCAGTGTGAAAGATGTAATTTTCCGCCTTCGAGTTAAAAAAACACAACTCACTTTATACTTTCCCTGTTTCAAGTACGCACTTGACAGATTGTTTTTCGTCTTCGCTACGTTTGGATCGTCAGTGCCCAATTTATTCTCGTAGATCTGCATGAACGACGCAATGTTATTGTCAAACTTTTCCAATGTTAGCATTCTTTTCCAATGTATGCATTCCAGCGGGCAAGCAAGCAATTTCATAGAATAGATCTCACGAAAGAACAAGTTTTGGCTAGAAAATTTCTGTCGAGAGAGAAAACAAAAAAGAAAAGAAAAAGTAAGCCAAGCTTGCTTGTTGAGATAAATTGCTCGTTATAAAGCCGCAACATGAAAAAAACGTGCACAGTCGAACTCTCTAAATTGTCGGCAATCAGCTGATTGGTTGGTGGGTGATCACGTGACGCATGCATGCTTTCGGTACAGGACTGCTACTGCACAGCAAAAAAGCATGCCGATCACGTGTTCACCAACCAATCAGCTGATTGCCTATAATTTTATTCGAGTTCGACTGTGCTCGCGGCACACCTGCAATGCACGTCTGTAGTACTGCTCCACTTCGTCGTATTTGCCCTGATTTTGACAGAGCAACGCCAGGTTGTTCAGTTGCTTTGCGACGTCGGGGTGATCGACACCGAGCACCTGTGCAACACACACACGCAGTTTAGGTTGGCTCCACCTTCATTCAAACCTACAGCAATGCGCAGAGGGAGGAAACTGCTGCGATATTACTCACTATCGTGCAACACATCCGAAAACATCGTTTCTATCGCGATCGACTGTTTTGGGCCAAAATGCATCGCAACATTCATTCATTGGTATCGTGATTGTGTGATTGGGCGTTGTTTGGAGTCAGTTAGCGTCTGATAAACCTTCCTATTGTCGTCCGAACTTTTCTGTATTGTCGCAAGAAAAAACGTATCACCACGCACTGATGCAGTGTTGTTGGAGTTGGACTTTTTCAAAGGTGCTTTTAATCTACAAGTTTGTTTCGCCTAATGCGCACCTCTGCGGTTTAAACAGAAAAAACGCTGAGTTTGTTGTAAAAGCACCGGGTGATGAAATACAAACGTCAAAAACGGCTGGCCTCCAATGAAATGACGTCACCTTTTCCCGGATGGCGAGCGCGCGTTTGCAGAGCGGCTCCGCCTCCTTGTATTTCTGGCGTTTGCCGTAGAGCACCGCCAGATTGTTCAAGGTGGCCGCGACGGCCGGATGCTCTTCGCCCAGTGTTTTCTCGCGAATTTGCAACGCCTCGTTCAGTAGACTCGCCGCTTCTTTGTATTTGTTCTGGTCACTGTAGAATGACGAAGAAAAACAGTTGAAATTTTTTTTTAATTTTTTAATGTTTTTAGAGGAAGTTGTTGGACAACTGAGAATTTGCGTGTCACGAAAAACGCTTTTTCATTGGAAATCTACGGGACGTTAGGCTGATGGTTGGCTGTTACACACACATCGCCGTAGAAAGGCCGGGCTGAAAAAAAGCGCCAACCAAACTCCATGTAAACTGGCGAAAGAAATGTTTGAAACTTTCTAATCGTTCTAAAACACTGCGACTGCAGAAATGTTTTCGATCATAAACAGAGCACATTGTGGTTTGTTGCGTGCAAAACGCAATCGGCCGATGGCCAAATGCAAGCGCACCGATAGACGAGCGCGAGAATGTTGAGCATCGTGGCAACGTCCGGGTGGTCGTGTCCGCTGGTCTTCTCCAAGTCCTCGAGCGCCTGTTTGCACAAGGGCACCGCCACTTCGTAGCGGCCTTGCGATGCGTATTGAATCACCTGCACACAGACGCGTCAGTTTTCAACGAAAAAAAACATTTACTGTGCTTGTGTTCCTCTCATATTTAGGAATCACAGGTTGTATGTTCCTCAAAACAGTCTCACAAAAAAATCTACTGATGACGGGCATAATAATAATAATAATAAACAACGGAGGCGAAGAAGCATAATGCGACTACACAGTCTTGTCACGATCGGCAGTGGAGAGAAACGAGAAAGACAATCATTGGAAACGGGTTCTTTTTCGAAATTTCGTTTCATTACCCTGATTCCGGACAGGTGATTCCGCTGAGAGACACAGAAAGAGAATGAAGACAAAAAAACGTGAAGTGAATGGGAACCACAAAACCAGTACATTAAAACACGTGAGTAGTATATTTCTTCAAACTTGTCAGTTTTTTCTTTTTTTTGCAGAATACAGAGCATGAAAACTTATTCAAAAAGAACGAACTGGATCGGGTGGATTTATGATGTATAAATGTGTTCTCTTTCTAAACTCGAGCCCGATCTTCATTTTTTTGCGTGCTCTCTGTATTCTGCCAAAAAGACGACCGGTTTAAAGAAACATACTGTACGTGACAATGACCGGCTGAAACCAATTAACAGCTCGGCGCGGCCGAGGCTGCTTGCGAGCGTGCTTGTGCTTGCGCACGTACCAGATTGTGCAGCGTGCGCAGACGTGCCGGTATTTCGTAGCCGGACGTGGCGCTGGCAGCCATCGCCTGTGCCGGCGTCGGCATCGTGCTCGCCGACATGTACTGAGACGAGGTGTCGCCTTGCAGCTGCAAGAGAGACCAATAGCGCAAATAGTGACACAAATCAACCAGCGATGGCACCGCTCGTGGCCTGGTGGTAGTGCGTTCGACTGCAGTCTGTGCGCTCGCGGGATCGAGCCCCGCCGAGAAGTGTGTATAGGCACTTAATGACAGAAAACTCGATGGGCGCCCTACTCGGTGGCGCTCTGGTACGCTTCTCTGGGTTAGCCCAGGCTGAAAACATCGCCTAAAAATCCCAACAACAACAACGACAAAGCGAACTGATTGAGTGCAATATGTCCATTCTGACTCCTCCGACTGGCTGATTAGCAAGCAGACTGATGGGTGAGCAGCAAATCACAAGCAGGCCAATCAGCTGATTGTCCATGTGATTTACATCCGTCTTCTGCAGCTCATTGAACGGGCCACAGTGTGCATGAGCGTGTTTCTTTGCGACAGGTGGCGTGGCGTCCACAAACCGCAAAGTGCACCGATGCTCACAGACTCACCTCTTCGTCGTCCGGTCCAAAGCCGAGCTCCTGCAACGATTGCTGCGTCGTCTTCGAGTCCTCGCGCGTCAATGTGCGCTCCATATCCTAAACAAAAAAAAAACAAACGCTGCACTGTTCGTTCGTACATTGCTCCAGGATTGCACAAATGAGTTTCGTTTGCGAGGCATCACATCAACTGCGAGACACAATCTGAGCGCCGCAGTACACTTACGGTCGTGTCGCCCTCGTACTTCTTGATCGAGTTCATGTACTCGAGATGCTTCTTCTCTTCCTCCAGTTGCGCTACGCTCTGCTCAGACGTCTGTAGTTTTTGTTGCGTGCTCGCGAGCTCATCCCTGCAAAGAAAAAAAAAACACAGAACGTCGACGGCTAATTTTGAACGGAAAACAACCGCTGCGTCTTTGTTCTGTTCACAAATTTTTCGAACTTTTTCCACAACTAAATTGATCCATCATCTCAAACCGGTTGGGCTGGTGAGTCAGCCGATAAAATTACGCTCCTTTGTTGCTGCGGTTCGCGAAATAAAAATGAAATGAACCCAAAACAGCTGCTGAACAGTGTGCAAGCACCAGCGGAACACCAAGAAACGCGCACCTCAACCAGGCATTCTCTTGGCACAGCCGTCGAACCTGCGCCTTCAGCTTTTGCTTCTCGGCCTCGACGTACTGCAGATGCGACGCAAGCGCCATCATCACCTGAAAAGCATCGTGCTTGACTCTCGGAATGTGTGCCAATGAAGTGCATAGTGTGCACACTTGCGTTTCCATGTACATTATGCAACTGGCGCTACAGTTGAGCTGATCAAAATCACAGGCAATCAGCGGATTTATTGCGGATCGATCACGTGATGCATGCTTTCTGTGCAAACATTGCTGTGGGGGCAGTCGTTCCTGTACAGGAAGCACATGCATGACGTGATCACCAACCACCAATCAGCTGATTGTCTATAATTCAGAACTCCACTGTGAATCTTGATCGCTGCAAATTGTCACTTGCACAAGGGCGGAGCATACGCTCAAAAACTCGACGCTTGGCAGAAAGATTTTTGCGTTGTTGTTGTTGGGATTTTTAGGCGGTTTTTAGCCAGGGCTAACCGAATTGGACTTTTGTGTTTGTTGGCTAACCGAACCATCGTGCAAATTGGTTGGTTTGTTGCATAGTTGTTCCAGAGCCGAGGGGTTGGGGGGGGGGGCGCCGATATAGATAGCTGGAGCAAATTTTCTAGACAGATAGATAGCTGGAAAATTTTTGGGGGGGGGGGGGCCGCGGGTGGGGCCATGTGACCTTGGGGGGGGGGCGGTCAAAATTTTGAAATTTGATAGATAGATAGCTAAAACGCTAAAAAGCTATAAAAACAACAAAATAATGCTAAAAATACATTAAAAATCAAGTATAAACGCGTATTTTACCTAAAATTAGCGAATTTTTCAAGAATTACGAGCAAAAACGGTCAATTTTGGTCAAAAATTGACTCATTTTTGTCTTCGAAGACAAAAATTTTCAGATAGATAGCTGGCTGAAAAATTTTTTTAGATAGATAATAGCTGAGCCAAAAAAAACCTGTTTGATAGAGATAGATTCGAAAATTTTTTGGGGGGGCGGCCCCCCCAGGCCCCCCCCTAGAACAACTATGGTTTGTTGCGTTTCTGGTTACCTGGGCCTCCTCAATACCGAGCGTGATGTTCTCGAGTGATTTCTCAATGATGGACGCCTTTTCTTCAATCAGCGTCGCCTCCTCGTTTCGTTCCTTCAGTGCGCCCAGCGACGTCACCAAACTGGCTGAAACCTTTCAGAAAATGTGCAAGACAAGTGCGACTTTTTATTGGATCTGCTGACCGTATAAATTAATCTTAATTGCCGTGGAGTAAAACGCTCAAGAAACAGAAACGTGCTGAAAAGGCCGAACCGAACGAACCCTGTATCGTCTGATGTTCCTGTTTCAACGCTTCAAGCCCTTGAACGACTGTCTTGGTGTTTTGCAGAATCTCTTCCTGGCTCAACGCAGTCATTTTGCCAATGTCTTCGATTTTCTTTCTGAAACGAAAGATAAAAGAACATATTTAATAACATGATAATGAATAATAACAGATAATAATTGTTGTCGTCGTCTCGAAGTAGCGCGGCGTGGTCCATCACCAGGGGTCGAGCCTAGGGTTGTTAAAAAAAACAAAAATCGTCATTTTTGTTTAAAAAAAAAATTTTTTTTTAAAAAAAAATTTCAAAAATCAAAGTTGTGCTAAATCAATCAGGGAGTCCGAAGAACCACATATGATATGCAAGCGCCTCCCGAATGACTCCCGTATGGCGGAACTTTGCAGATTTTGTTTTGGTGACCTCAATTACCCCTTTTCCAAACCGTCACCATGCCTCTTCTTGTGTTTTGACCTCCAAAACGTCACTAATTGTCCCCAGCTAAGCTAATGCTAAAGTGAAGACAAACATACCGCCTTGAAATTCGATCAATTCTTCTGATGGTGTCGCGACGACACGACACGAAGCAGCAACCAGACAACGTAGCGCTTGCAAACGGAGCAGCGAGCACAATCGGACGCTCTGCGAGGCGAATCGTCACCTTATCTGCATCGGAAATGGTAGGCTAAGCTTTGGGACGCTCAAAAACTTCATCGCAGATGTTGTCGAAGCCTAAAATCAGTCGGTAAAACGGCCCAAAATCGACTGCTAAAGGTTTTACGAGGTATAATCAAAGAAAATTTTTGTTGAACTTTCGAAAAATTGTGCCAAAATTGAAGTTTTCAGAGCATACTAGCCTATTGACCCGAGCGTATGTGGCTTAATCAATGCCAAGCCTTTTTGGTGAAGTGGCATTGACTTAGAAAGAAAAAAACAGTAACGTTTACTGAATAATAACCCTGAAGAAAATTTACCTTGTGCTGCCGTGAAGTCGCCTACAATACAATATTTTTTAATGTATTTAAATAAATAAAAAATGCGAAGTTTATGATTTTGCTATTTTTACCCGTTCACCCTAACCGAAGGCAAGCCTTTTTGTAAGTGAAGTAAAATTGAATAAAAAAATATAAAAACTAACGTTTTTTAATTTACCCGTTTTAAAAAGCTAATGCTTTTTTACCCGTTTACCTAAGCCAAGCCTTTTTGTAAAGTGAAAATGCGAAGTTTATGATTCTGCCATTTTTTACCCGTTCACCCTAACCTAAGTCAAGCCTTTTTGTATGTAAAGTAAGATTGAATAAAAAACATAAAAATTAACGTTTTTTACAATTACCCGATTTAAAAAGCTAATGCTTCTTTTACCCGTTTACCTAAGCCAAGCCTTTTTTGCAAAGTGAAAATGCGAAGTTAATGATTTTGCTATTTTTACCCGTTCACCCTAACCTAAGTCAAGCCTTTTTGTAAGTTAAGTAAGATTGAATAAAAAATATAAAAATCAACGTTTTTTCATAAAAAATACCCGTTTTAAAAAGCTAATGCTTCTTTTACCCGGTGACCCTAACATAAGCCAAGCCTTTTTTTTAAAGTGAACATGCATAGAAGAAACAAAAAAGTGACGTTTATAATTTCGTTTTGCAGTTTTGGTTCTTTTTACCCGTTCACCCCAACATGACCCAAACATGTTGCAAAGTGAAAATGAATGGTAAATACCATTTCGACCCAATTAAAAAACTAACTTTTTTCAGAGACAGTTTTGTTACATCTTTCGCAGTCGCTCGTCAAGTTTTGAGCAGCAAAAATTGCCAGTTGCCCATCGTGCGTTACGTTGAAATTATCGCTCATAACCACGGAGTATCAATTTGAAAAAAATGCGAAGTTAATGATTTTGCTATTTTTACCCGTTCACCCTAACCTAAGTCAAGCCTTTTTGTAAGTTAAGTAAGATTGAATAAAAAATATAAAAATCAACGTTTTTTCATAAAAAATTCCCGTTTTAAAAAGCTAATGCTTCTTTTACCCGGTGACCCTAACATAAGCCAAGCCTTTTTTTAAAGTGAACATGCATAGAAGAAACAAAAAAGTGACGTTTATAATTTCGTTTTGCAGTTTTGGTTCTTTTTACCCGTTCACCCCAACATGACCCAAACATGTTGCAAAGTGAAAATGAATGGTAAATACCATTTCGACCCAATTAAAAAACTAACTTTTTTCAGAGACAGTTTTGTTACATCTTTCGCAGTCGCTCGTCAAGTTTTGAGCAGCAAAAATTGCCAGTTGCCCATCGTGCGTTACGTTGAAATTATCGCTCATAACCACGGAGTATCAATTTGAAAATGAAACATGGAGTATCAATTTCAATGAAATTTACTTGTTTTGAACCCAAAGTGCAACTTGCAATGCCGATGTCGATGTGCGTTTTGCAACCCGATTTTTAAGAACAAAAAAAGTTCAAACTTTTTTCAAAGACGGTTTTGTTACATCTTTCCCAGTCGATCATCAAGTTTTGATCAGCCACGCTTCCATTTACCTATGCTGCGCTGAACTGTCTCTGTTGACCAAAGAGTATCATGATGACTGCAGCTATGAAGAGCGACGTTTTGAGAAAACAATCTCAACTGGTGTTAATTAAAAAATAGGTTAAGGAAATTGAGATGGAGTTTTCTTAAGTAGCAAAAATGGGCGCCAATTCAAATTGCAAAAAAGTGCCACACACACACGCACGCACAGACAGACACTTTGTAAATTTAATAATATAGACTAGCCTATTGACCCGAGCGTATGTGGCTTAATCAATGCCATGTCTTTTTGGTGAAGTGGCATTGACTTAGAAAGAAAAAAACAGTAACGTTTACTGAATAATAATAACCCTGAAGAAAAATTACCTTGTGCTGCCGTGAAGTCGCCTACAATACAATATTTTTTAATGTATTTAAATAAATAAAAAATGCGAAGTTTATGATTTTGCTATTTTCCCCCGTTCACCCTAACCTAAGTCCAGCCTTTTTGTATGTGAAGTAAGATTGAATAAAAAACATAAAAATTAACGTTTTTTTCAATCACCCGTTTTAAAAAGCTAATGCTTCTTTTACCCATTTACCTAAGCCAAGCCTTTTTTGCAAAGTGAAAACGCGAAGTTTATGATTTTGCTATTTTTACCCGCGTTCACCCTAACCTAAGTCAAGCCTTTTTGTAAGTTAAGTAAGATTGAATAAAAAATATAAAAATTAACGTTTTTTCATTAAAAAATACCCGTTTTAAAAAGCTAATGCTTCTTTTGCCCGGTTACCCTAACATAAGCCAAGCCTTTTTTGTAAAGTGAACATGATTAGAAGAAACAAAAAAGTGACGTTTATAATTTTTTTTTGCAGTCATTGCTTCTTTTTACCCGTTCACCCCAACATGACCCAAACATTTTGCAAAGTGAAAATGAATGGTAAATATCATTTCGACCCAATTAAAAAACTAACTTTTTTCAAAAATGGTTTTGTTACATCTTTCGCAGTCGCTCGTCAAGTTTTGAGCAGCAACAATTGCCACTTGCTATTTTTTAATGTATTTAAATAAATAAAAAATGCGAAGTTTATGATTTTGCTATTTTCCCCCGTTCACCCTAACCTAAGTCCAGCCTTTTTGTATGTGAAGTAAGATTGAATAAAAAACATAAAAATTAACGTTTTTTTTCAATCACCCGTTTTAAAAAGCTAATGCTTCTTTTACCCATTTACCTAAGCCAAGCCTTTTTTGCAAAGTGAAAACGCGAAGTTTATGATTTTGCTATTTTTACCCGCGTTCACCCTAACCTAAGTCAAGCCTTTTTGTAAGTTAAGTAAGATTGAATAAAAAATATAAAAATTAACGTTTTTTCATTAAAAAATACCCGTTTTAAAAAGCTAATGCTTCTTTTGCCCGGTTACCCTAACATAAGCCAAGCCTTTTTTGTAAAGTGAACATGATTAGAAGAAACAAAAAAGTGACGTTTATAATTTTTTTTGCAGTCATTGCTTCTTTTTACCCGTTCACCCCAACATGACCCAAACATTTTGCAAAGTGAAAATGAATGGTAAATATCATTTCGACCCAATTAAAAAACTAACTTTTTTCAAAAATGGTTTTGTTACATCTTTCGCAGTCGCTCGTCAAGTTTTGAGCAGCAACAATTGCCACTTGCCCATCGTGCGTTACCTTGAAATTATTGCTCATAACCATGTAGTATCAATCTGAAGATGAAACATGGAGTATCAATTTCAATGAAATTTACTTGTTTTGAATTGAATCCAAAGTGCAACTTGCAATGCCGATGTCTGTGTCCGTTTTGCAACCCGATTTTTTAAAACAAAAAGTTCAAACTTTTTTCAAAGACGGTTTTGTTACATCTTTCCCAGTCGATCATCAAGTTTTGATCAGCCACGCTTCCATTTGCCTATGCTGTGCTGAACTGTCTCTGTTGACCAAAGTGTATCATGATGACTCCAGCTATGAAGAGCGACGTTTTGGGAAAACAATCTCAACTGGCATTAATTAAAAAAGTAGGTTAAGGAAATTGAGATGGAGTTTTCTTAAATAGCAAAAATGGGCGCCAATTCAAATTGCAAAAAAGTGCCACACACACACGCACGCACGCACAGACAGACACTTTGTAAATTTAATAATATAGATTAGAGGAAAATTTTTCGAATTTTTTTTTTTTTTTTAAATCGGCATTTTTGTTTTTTTTTAATCACTTTTTTTAAAAAAAAAAAATTTCATTTTTGTTTAACAACCCTAGTCGAGCCCGATTTTTGGCGAATCCGCGGGGGGGGGTCCGCCCAAATTTGGGGGGGGGGTCGTCCCGGGTGGGGGGGGGGTCGACTTGGGTGGGGGGGGCTCCCGAGTGAGACCGAAAATTCTAGGGGGGGGGGGTCCGAGCCAGTACCGTGGGCGGGGGGGGGTGGGGGGGTACACCTAGGGTTAGGGGGAAAAAAAATCCGGATTTTTTTTTTTAAATTGAAAAAAAAATTTTTTAAAAAAAAAAATTTTTTTTTTACAAGTTAGGTTCGTTCGAAGCGTCTCGTCGAGCTGAGTTCATCTAGACTATTTTCAGAACGATCCGGGAAACTATAAGAGCGAAAATCGTGTTTTATTGAAATTATGTCCATTTCATAGAGGGAAAGTTGCATTTTCAACAGTAAAACAGGGCAATTTTTCACGTGTACTTGAATATTGAACCGTTCTTAGTGGTTCCTCTTTAGAAAATTACCAAAATTTGACTGTGTTCAAAAATTCCTGTTTGCTGTAGCTAAGTCGGCAACCCCTGTCGACCCGGTCGCCCCCCCCCCAAGACACTTACTTTCAGGTTCAACCAGCTATGCTATCTGCCACATGGCGAGAGCCCACTCTTCAAATCATCGTATCGAAAACACGTACCATGATTTCGCGATCACGTTGCGGGCAACTGACAGACGCAAGTTTAACACGTTAGTTTAGCTCAGCACGCAAGTTTTAACATGTGGCCATGTTATCGGGTATCTGAAAAACGGTCGTGTGATGTGGTATTAACCAACATCTCCGCTCAAATTGTTTAACAATATATCGCACAACTCCATTGTAGACCTATAACATACGCCAATCAACAAGATATCATGTTCATCTCATGGCCTACCGACTGAAAAAAAACATGTTCTAAGTTGCAAGAAAACAATTTCTGAAACGATATTTCAATTCAGTTAAGTCATTTCAACGCTAAAAATTGACTCTAGAAGTCATCCAAATCGAAAAACATGGAGTACGTCGGTCAAAATGACCAAATAATGACATTTACCTAAGCACACAAAGAAGTTGGGAAGAAAATTTGGTTTGAACTTTCAAAAAATTATGCCATAAATCGAATTTTCAGAGCAAAGTAGAAGAAAAAATTTTCAAAATTTTTTTTTTAAGTTTGAAAAAAAAATCCAAATTTTTTTTTTAAAAAAAAAAACTAAAAAAAAAATAAAAAAAAATTTTTTTTTTCAACGCCCCTAACCCTAGGTACACCCCCCCCCCCCAGCGCACCTGAGACCGTCGGGTGGGGGGGGTGGGGGGGGCACCGTGCCACCCCCCCCTAAAACCGGGCACCCCCCCCATCGTACCCCCCCCCTCGAAAATTTGGCCGACACCCCCCCACCCCCCCCATGAAATTGTGTCTGGCGGACACCCCCCCTCCCCAAAATTTTCTGCACACCCTAAAATTTTTTTCGAAAATCATGATTTTTTGTCTATAAAGTCCATAATATAAGCTGAATATATGATAACTTGACCATCTTCATTGTAATTTCAACGATTTTGCAGCAAAATTTAGCGTTTTTCCTTCAAAATTTAAGCGAAAAATTATAATGGGGGGGGGTGGGGGGGGTGGACCCCCCCCACAGAAAATTTTGAAAAAATGCACCCCCCCGGGGACCCCCCTGGGGGGGGGTCCCACGTTCCCATCGGATGGCCCCCCCCCCTCACTTATTGGACGGCACCCCCGGTACCATACCCCCCCCGCGAAACTTGTTTTGGGCCCACGGTACTGGTCTGAGCTAGGGTTAGGGGAAAAAAAAATCCGGATTTTTTTTTTAAATTAAAAAAAATTTTTTTTTTTAAAAAAAAAAAAATTTTTTTTTACAAGTTAGGTTCGTTCGAAGCGTCTCGTCGAGCTGAGTTCATCTAGACTATTTTCAGAACGATCCGGGAAACTATAAGAGCGAAAATCGTGTTTTATTGAAATTATGTCCATTTCATAGAGGGAAAGTTGCATTTTCAACAGTAAAACAGGGCAATTTTTCACGTGTACTTGAATATTGAACCGTTCTTAGTGGTTCCTCTTTAGAAAATTACCAAAATTTGACTGTGTTCAAAAATTCCTGTTTGCTGTAGCTAAGTCGGCAACCCCTGTCGACCCGGTCGCCCCCCCCCCCCCCAAGACACTTACTTTCAGGTTCAACCAGCTATGCTATCTGCCACATGGCGAGAGCCCACTCTTCAAATCATCGTATCGAAAACAAACGTACCATGATTTCGCGCGCACGCTGCGGGCAACTGACCGACGCACGTTTAACACGTTAGTATATCTCATCACGCAAGTTTTAACATGTAGACATGATATCTGGTATATGAAAAAATTTAGAGTGATGTGGTATTAACCAACATATCCGCACAAATTTTATAACAATATATCGCACAACTCCATTTTAGAACTATAACATACGCCAATCAACAAGATAACATGTACATCTCATTGCCTACCGACTGAAAAACATGTTCTAAGATGCAACAAAACGATTTCTGAAACGATAATTCAAATCAGTTAAGTCATTTCAACGCTAAAAATTGACTCTTGAAGTCATCCAAATCGAAAAACATGGAGTACGTCGGTCAAAATGACCAAATAATGACATTTACCTAAGCACACAAAGAAGTTGGGAAGAAAATTTGGTTTGAACTTTCAAAAAATTATGCCATAAATCGAATTTTCAGAGCAACGTAGAAGAAAATTTTTCAAATTTTTTTTTTTAGTTTGAAAAAAAAAAATCCAAATTTAAAAAAAAAAAAACGAAAAAAAAATAAAAAAAAATTTTTTTTTCAAAGCCCCTAACCCTAGTCCGAGCGAGACCGAAAATTCTAGGGGGGGGGTCGGACCAAAATTTTTTCTTGACGATGACATTGTCTGGGCAAAAAATGGCTAGTAGGGGTCGATTTGGTTGGGGGGGGGGTGGGTGGGTTCCCGAGAGTGACCGAAAATTCGAGGGGGGGGGGGGGTCGGGCCAAAAGTTGTTGAATAAAAGTGCTAGAAACCACAGCATCCAGTCAAGGCCTCTCTCTAGTCTCTAGTCATACATTTTGCTTTGATTTTCGTTCGGGTCGGGACATCTGAAAGCTACACGAACGAGACACGCTGCACGGGTGAGACTTGATATTGAAGTACAGTATTGAAAAAATTGACGTACAAAGTGGTAAATGTATAACAAAGTGGTACGTATACAAAAAAACATACAATATATATTGAGATACAAACATGCATATAATATAGATACCTACAAATGAGAGAAATATAGAGATATACAAGAGAAAATGTCTCCATCGAAAGTCAAAATCAAAGGGGGGGGGGTGGTCGGACGGTCAGGATTTGGTGGGGGGGGGGGGGGGGGGTTTGGAAGGTCGAAATCTGGGAGGGGGGGGGGTCTGGCCCATAGTTGTTCTAGGGGGGGGGGGGGGCCCCCCCCCCCCCAAAAAAATTGCGATGCTATCTCTATCAAACAGGTTTTTTCAGCTCAGCTATTATCTATCTAAAAAATTTTCTCAGCCAGCTATCTATCTGAAAATTTTTGTCTTCGAAGACATAAAATGAGTCAATTTTTGACCAAAATTGACCATTTTTGCTCGTAATCCTTGAAAATTTCGCTAATTTTAGGTAAAATACGCGTTTATACTTGATTTTTAGTGTATTTTTAGCATTATTTTGCTGTTTTTATAGCTTTTTAGCGTCTTAGCTACAGTACCGTGGGCCCAAAACAATTTTCGAATGGGGGGGGGGGTGCCGTGGGGGGGGGGGGGGGTGCCGACCAAAAAGTGAGGGGGGTAGGGTTGGCAAAATACCGTTTTTTTCAAATCGTGGTAAAAAAAACCTGTATTTTTACCGGTAAAATTACGGTAATTTTACCGGAAAAAAACGAAAGCCAAAAAGTTGTAAAACACCCATATTTTTCGCAGCCGACTTTAAACTTGAAACAGGATTTGTGAAAACAGCTTTCAGAATGCTTTGTTCAAAATATCGTGCACCAACGAAGAAAATAAAATATGTTTGGGTTTGAAAATTCAAAAGGTCAGCAATGAATCGAACATTATCTTTTGCTCAATCGTTAATATTCCACCAATTACACAGGAAAAACCACAGCGTTTTAACCGGACAGTCTTTGGTCACAATAGACGAACACAATTTGCTGCAATAACGCAACTAAACCGAATTCAGATTTAGAATTTAGAATTTGAATTCAGATCAAAAAGAAAACAAAAAGAATTGTGTAAGAAAGACAATTTTGAGCGACATTTAGAATTTTTGAAATTTTCAGCTCAGCTCGGCAGCTCCAGCCGATTCTTGCACCTCGCTTAACAGTTCTTTCAAAACATCAGTGTCAATTTCGTCATCATATTTTTCTTGGTCACAGATTTTCTCATTTTCTCATCAAAAATGATATAAAAACTCAGGGTCCGAAATTGAAAAAAACCGGAAAAATACGAAAAAAACGGAAAAATACAGAAACGGTATTTTTCCCGTTTTTTTCAAGGCACCAATTTTTGCCCTGGTAAAAAAACGCGTATAAATACGTGTTTTTTTACCGGTAAAAAAACGGGTATTTTTACCATGCCAACCCTAGGGGGGGGTCCAACCTATGGTAACGTGGGACCCCCCCCCATGGGGGTCCCATGGGGGGGGGGGGGTGCGTTTTTTCAAATTTTCTGTGGGGGGCTCCACCCCCCCCCCACAGTACCGTGGGCGGGGGGGGGGGGGGGGGGGGGGGGGGGGGGGGGGGGGGGGCACCCCCCCCCAGAGCACCAGAGAGCGGGTGGGGGGGGCCCCGAGCCACCGCCCCTACAACCGCGCACCCCCCCCATCGGTCCCCCCCCTCGAAAATTTGGCCGACACCCCCCCCACCCCCCCATGAAATTTTGTCTTGGAGGACCCCCCCCCCCCCCAAAATTTTCTGCACACCCTAAATTTTTTTTTTCGAAAATCATGATTTTTGGTTCTATAAAGTCCATAATATAAGCTGAATATATGATAACTTGACCATCTTCATTATAATTTCAACGATTTTGCAGCAAAATTTAGCGTTTTTCCTTTCAAATTTAAGCGAGAAAAAATTTCATGGGGGTGGGGGGGGGGGTGGACCCCACTTCACAGAAAACCTTGAAAAAAATGCACCCCCCCCACATGGGACCCCCCTCCCCCCCGGGGGGGGGGGTCCCCCGTTACCAGAGGTTGGACCCCCCCCTCACTTTTTGGTCGGCACCCCCCCCCCCCCGGTACCATACCCCCCCCTCGAAAAATTTTTTGGGCCCACGGTACTGCCCCCCATGATAATTTTTCGCTTAAATTTTGAAGGAAAAACGCTAAATTTTGCTGCAAAAAAAAAATCGTTGAAATATGGAAAAAAAAATAACGAAAAAATAAAGAAGATGGTCAAGTTATTATATATTCAGCTTATATTATGGACTTTATAGACAAAAAAATCATGATTTTCGAAAAAAAATTTAGTGTGTACGGAAAAGTTTTGGGGGGGGGGTCTCCGCCAGACAAAATTTTATGGGGGGTGTGGGGGGTGTCGGCCATTTTTCGAGGGGGTCCGATGGGGGGGGAAATGCCCGGTTTTGGGGGGGGGTGGCACGGTTTCCCCCCCCCCCCAGACCCGCCCGACGGTCTCCACTGGTGCTCTGGGGGTGTACCCCCCCACCCCCCCCCTCGCCCACGGTACTGCTTATCTATCTATCAAATTTCAAAATTTTGACCGGCCCCCCAAAGTCACATGCCCCCCCCCGCGGCCCCCCCCCCCAAACTTTTCCAGCTATCTATCTATCTATCTGGAAAATTTTAATAACTATCTATATCGGCCCCCCCCAGGCCCCAACCCCTCGGCTCTGGAACAGCTATGGTCTGGCCCCCCAAATTCGAGAGGGGGGGGGCAGTAGCGAAGATGCGGGGGGGTGGGAGGTCCACCCCCCCCCCCCCTCAGCCGAAAATCCTGCCCGTGCGCGGGCGGATACCCGTGTACCCCCCCTCCCCCCTTTACCTCGACACGGGTACTAGACTCCCCCCACCCCCTCCGCGAGAAAACACGGGATCGCACCCCCCCTCACGGTGGTCAATCTCAACTCAATTTTTCCAAAAATACTGTAATTTTTGCATTTTTCTTGACGTTTTGTGTCTGTCCCTGCATATATTTTGTTGTTTCTGACCAAACAAGCAACACTTTTGCACAAAAAATATTCTGTATTTTAGAAGAATTTCTGTGTTTTTCTAAGGCAAAAATTTTAGTGGCTCACCACGTGCAGTCCGTGCACCCCCCCCCCCCCCCCCTCACAAAATTTTTCTGCCAGTGCACCCCCCTCAGGAAAATTTGCTGCCCGTGCACCCCCCCTAACCGAGAAGGCACCTGACTCCCCCCTCTAAAATTAGGCAAACACCCCCCCTCACCCGAGGTCCCGCTTTCGCTACTGGGGGGGGGGGGGGGTATTTTGACCAAATTTTGGGGGTTTGCTTGAGGTGGGGGGGGGGTGTCGACGGGGGGGGGGGTACCCCCCCCCCAGCCGGTCGACACCCCCCCCCCCACCCAGCAAACCCAAAATTTGGTCAAGTACCCCCCCCCCCCGGTAGCGGGACCTCGCGGTGAGGGAGGGTGTTTGCCTGTAGTGATCAGTGCCAGCGCGCTCTCGGCGGAGGGGTGCAGCAGAACGGTAACAAAAAATGGGGGGGGGGGGTACGCAGCGACAATACCAAATTTTTGCCTTAGAAAAACGCGAAATTCTTGTAAAAAATACAGAATGACGTGCCCAAAAAACAACCGTATGCGAGTTTTTAAACGTCAGAAAATGCAAAATACAGTATTTTTGGAAAAAAATGAGTTGAGATTGACCACCGTAATGGGGGGGGGGGGGGGGGGGGGGGGGGGGGGGGGGCGGGGGGGGGGGGGCGGGGGGGGGGGGGGGGGGGGACGCGCCGCGCGACCCCAAACACAAAAAAAAAAAAAAAAAAAAAAAAAACAAAACCCCCACAAAAAAAAAAAAAACAAAAAAAAAAAAAAGATAAAAA
>JASANC010001415.1:0-23731 GCA_030248135.1 Theristus sp. LFF4_11 | reverse complement strand
GTATGTAATCAACATGTGTTCGCGCTTTCAGTTTTTACCTGCGACACGTTCACAGTCTAGCAAGAATGTTTCCTGGGGTAATTTCATCCGTAGAAGTTTAGAAAAATGGGTTAATTTTTTGCCCCGACCACTTTTTTTGGGTAAAAAATTTGGGCATTTTTAAAAAGTTCGCAGCCTTTTCTTGTTTTTCGTTTCTGGACCGATTTCGCCAACTTCCACGGCCGATTCGCCCGAAATCGTCACGATTCAGCATCTAGAGTTGCTCACGTAAGAAAACTAACCCAAAATTCGTGATCAGCGCATTGAATTACCCTGGAAAACAGCCTTTTCTTGTTTTTCGTTTCTGGACCGATTTCGCCAATTTCCACGGCCGATTCGCCCGAAATCGTCACGATTCAGCATCTAGAGTTGCTCGCGTAAGAAAACTAACCCAAAATTCGTGATCAGCGCATTGAATTACCCTGGAAAACACCCTTTTCTTGTTTTTCGTTTCTGGACCGATTTCGCCAACTTCCACGGCCGATTCGCCCGAAATCGTCACGATTTAGCGTCTAGAGTTGCTCACGTAAGAAAACTAACCCAAAATCCGTGATCAGCGCATTGAATTACCCTGGAAAACACCCTTTTCTTGTTTTTCGTTTCTGGACCGATTTCGCCAACTTCCACGGCCGATTCGCCCGAAATCGTCACGATTCAGCATCTAGAGTTGCTCACGTAAGAAAACTAACCCAAAATCCGTGATCAGCGCATTGAATTACCCTGGAAAACACCCTTTTCTTGTTTTTTGTTTCTGGACCGATTTCGCCAACTTCCACGGCCGATTCGCCCGAAATCGTCACGATTCAGCGTCTAGAGTTGCTCACGTAAGAAAACTAACCCAAATTTTGTTATAAGCGCATTGAAATACCCTGGAAAACACCCTTTTCTTGTTTTTCGTTTCTGGACCGATTTCGCCAACTTCCACGGCCGATTCGCCCGAAATCGTCACGATTCAGCATCTAGAGTTACTCACGTAAGAAAACTAACCCAAAATTCCTGATCAGCGCATTAAATTACCCTGGAAAACAGCCTTTTCTTGTTTTTCGTTTCTGGACCGATTTCGCCAACTTCCACGGCCGATTCGCCCGAAATCGTCACGATTCAGCATCTAGAGTTGCTCACGTAAGAAAACTAACCCAAAATTCGTGATCAGCGCATTGAATTACCCTGGAAAACAGCCTTTTCTTGTTTTTCGTTTCTGGACCGATTTCGCCAATTTCCACGGCCGATTCGCCCGAAATCGTCACGATTCAGCATCTAGAGTTGCTCGCGTAAGAAAACTAACCCAAAATTCGTGATCAGCGCATTGAATTACCCTGGAAAACACCCTTTTCTTGTTTTTCGTTTCTGGACCGATTTCGCCAACTTCCACGGCCGATTCGCCCGAAATCGTCACGATTTAGCGTCTAGAGTTGCTCACGTAAGAAAACTAACCCAAAATCCATGATCAGCGCATTGAATTCCTACGGACTAAACATTTCTGCTATTTTTCGTAGCTCAGACAAAATTTGTAAGACTGAAAAAATGATACCCAGTCAAAATGCTACGAATTTTCAAAAAATGCACAATTTTGACCCAAAAAATGCCCGGGCAAAAAATAAACTAAATTTTCAGAATCTACGGATGAATTTACCCGAGGAAAAATTCTTGTTCAACTGTGAAAGTGTCCCAGCTAAAAATTGAAAGGGCGAACACTTAAAACCAGGTGACAACCCTGCGAACTTTCAAAAAAGCCCAATTTTTACCCCAAAAGGGGGTCGGGGCAAAAAATTAACTCATTTTTCCAAATCTACGGATGAAATTACCCTAGGAAACATTTTTCTTCAACTGTGAAAGTGTCCCAGCTAAAAATTGAAAGGGCGAACACTTGAAACCCGGTGAAAACGCTGCGAACTTTTAAAAATGCCCAAATTTTTACCCAAAAAAGTGGTCGGGGCAAAAAATTAACCCATTTTTCTAAATCTACGGATGAAATTACCCCAGGAAACATTCTTGCTAGACTGTGAACGTGTCGCAGGTAAAAACTGAAAGCGCGAACACATGTTGATTACATACCAGAAAAAAAAAGAGATAGAAAAATAAGTAACACTGTTTTCAGAATAGGTTTTTCGTGTCTACAGCGTATGAAAAGTAGTCGGATAAAAATTTTTTCGCGGCTCCAAGCACAACTTTGGATGTTCGTTTCGTGTGCACAGAACCAAGTTTGTGGCTTATACTATGCTCGCTGGAGGAAGCGAGCAAATTTGAAAAACGCGCGCGAGAGGATAACGGCTCATATAATGCGTGATGCGCTGTCCGCTCGCTGACGCTCGCTCGCGCATCCGCATGATTTTGTAAAACTCGAAAAAAAAACTGTGTGAAACTCAAATTGAACTTCACTCTTCGTAAAAACACTAATATTAATATCAACTGTATTTCTGATTGGTTCCGAAAACCAAGTTCTCAAAATTGGATGCTGAGAAAATTTAGAAATGAAACCGGTTTTTCCTGGCAAGAAAAACCGTTTTTTTAACCATCCTAACCCACAGCCACATTTTTCATTCAAAAAAGGTTTTTTACAAATCTATAATACTAAAATAATACTTTGTCTGTCTGTCTGTCTGTCTGTCTGTCCAACTTTTTGCTATTTAAGGTAGCGAAATCAAAATGTTGCTATCACTTTTCAAGAATATTTCTATACGAATCATTTTCTCTCCTTCGGTTTTCAACAACGAGTCATCATGATTCATTCAGTTCTGTCATCAACGTTCCGTCGCAATGGGCAGGTTGGTTGATGGTGATGTAAAAATTATAATGTGCGGGAACGAATTGCTCCAAAGAAGCCATTATCTCACAGAATGGACGGCACATCCGATTATGATCGATAGCAAGAATCGGAAAAATGGGTCTCGCAATAACCAATCAAACGAATTTGCGACTTTGAAAAACCAACAGAAACGAAATCGGCTATTGATCACACAAAAGTGGTTTTCCTGCGAATGATAATTGAATCCCATTTTGTTTCTGAACCAAATACACGGGTAACGTTGATGCGGAACATTCGATCAAAGCAAAATGAAACAGGTCATGAAGATCGATTGTGAGAGCACAAAACAAACAGCAGTTTTTACAAGATTTTAACTAAAATTCTGGGACTTTCAAAAAGCAAAATTGTGGTGAACACAAATTTGCAACAGCAGAAACTAAAATCATATTGTTTAAAAAAAACAAATTAGTGAAAAAGCGGGCTTACTAGAAAAAACACAAATGGGATTGTGCAAATAAACGGGTATCGATTCCGGTCAGTTCTGTAAATTAAAAGATAGCGACACAAAGAGGATTTAAAGAAAGCCTCTTTGTGTCAAACTTAGCGACTTTACAAAATGAATATGTCAAACAATCAAGTCACGTTTGGACAATTTCAGTCAATCAGAAAAAATTTAACGGGAACGACTTGCCTTTGATCGAGTGCAACTTAACTAACCGAGAACAAACGGGAGCAGCAAATTCAATTAATTTAGAAAAAATCTCAGCGACTGCAAAATCAGCGAAACAGAGTTATAAAAAAATCATTTTTGACATAAAATGGACACCGAATCGAAAAGCTTGAAAACAAACATTTGAAACGTTTGAAAAGCACTTTTAAAAATCGAGCGGGTTCTCGAGCTAAAAAAAGCGGAACGCTTGCCGCAAACAATAAACAGTATCAACGAAATTAAACGCATGAAAGCCTTGGTTTAAAAACCAACACGTTTCCCGTTCCAGGAAAACAGAAGCAAATAAATGTCGATAAATCTGCGGGTGCACATTGCTGTTAAAAAAATCGCAAACATTTCTTACCCGGGCCGTAGGCACGGGTCAACTGCTAGTCCAATTCAAAGGCACTCGCGCTCACTTGCACCAGTATCGCAGTGTGCACTCAGTCATGCACAATTCGATCGATTCAGTAGTCAACGTCTCACGAGTGACCACTTGCGATAAAAGCACTCGATTTGGTTCCACGAAACACGCGGATGGGTCGATTCGGTGGGCAGACGTGTCTGCGGCAGTGCAGTTCTGAAGATATGTAAATTAGCAAGCTTTAGTTGTTCATTTCCAGAAGCGTTCTGGATCGTCTGACCTCGAAATACACTTCGTCCATGTTGCCAGTGTGCAGAAAGACGCGCTGATCAGAAATCGCTGATTTCGTGTGATTGAATAAGACGCACATTCGATCTTTTGGTATTCCCGACAGATTATTCATGTATTGACCGGATCTTTGAGAAAAAAACAGTTTCGTAGTGAATATTTTTTAAAAAATACAAAATACAATCACAACTCTAAATTATAGGCAAGTGATCAAGTTACATGCTTTCTGTGCAGAAATTGCTGTAAGGGCGGAGTTCGGTTGGTACAGGAAGCATGCATCACGTGATCACCAACCAATCAGCTGCTTCCTATAATTTACAGTTCGATGATTCCCAAACACTCAACTGCTTTGAAAAACGAACAGACTTGCAGTCGAGCGTTCGAACGCATTCGCGGATGCACTGGTCCAATGTCAAGAGTTCGTGTTGAATTTCGATGATTGGTTCACTCGTGAATCGTGCTCCCTGCCGTCGAGTGCAGCTCGATTTCGACCCGTTCACGGGTATCGCAGTCGTCGTGTTCGCTGTTTCACTTGTCTGTTCCATAGCAGTGCTTGTCAAAGTTGTTAAAAGTGTCGTCGACGTTTCTGTCGTCAGTGCTGTTGTCTTGGGTGTCGTCGTACGAGCGGTGGTTGTCGGGCCAAGTGTTAGATCATTGAATCGGCAGTGCTCAAAGTAGATCACGGTGTCATCGATTTCGATTGAGTACAAGTCTGGTCGACTGGTTTTCGTCGCTTCGTTCAATATGCATTCGTTGTATTCAATGTAGTATATACCTGATCTGAAAGCGGTGTCGCGTTGCAACGGTTTTTTTCAAATTTTGATTTCAGTGCAAACGTTTGCTGCTGATTTTTAGAAAACATTCAGTGCTGGACGCAAGGAACAAAGCTGATCGCACGCTGTTCCCTCTACTGCTGAACTGCTGAAACGTCCTTCAGAAAGAACTTTACCATATTTGAATGATTTTTTCTGTTAAAGCGGCATTCATGAAGCAGTGTTCAAGATGACGCATAGCTATGTTGAAACACTTGGAGCTAGGTGGTCACTGAAACGCCCCTCAACACGTATGTACCTGCACAACGGTGCATTTTCGCATTGCGCAGCGCAGTCGGCCAACGTGTCCACATGCTCAATGACGCTCATGGCGACGCCAACCAGAATCCGCTGTGCCTCGACGATGCACGACGGTGAGAACGATTGGCGTCGGCCGCTTCTTTCGGCCGAAACCGCCGGCGCAAAACCGTCCAGCCAAACCAATGCACCGTTCAGTAAGTGGAAAATTAACACAGAGAATCGCATACTTTCAGGGTGTATCTATTCTTCAGGTGTGTGTACGCACACAATAACGACATTTTGAACGCTGAACTATGTCATTCTGAGGTTGTCACAACCATATAGCAATCATGACAATCAGTGAAGTGCTGGGTCTCAAGTGTTCGCACATCATGTGAGATGGCATGCATTGAGAGACGTTTTCCATCCGTGTGCGTGTTGCTTGCTGTCCGTGTTCTCTTGCTTTTTGCCAATTGGACTCAGAAAAATGCTGACAGACGAGTGGTGATTTAGGAGGGAATTATTTTCGCGTTGTCAGAAAAACAATGAATGTGATTGTGCATTCAATAAACTTTAACAAAAAAAACGATTTTTAAAACCGTTTCAGTTGGAGCGAAAACAAGTGACAAGACGGCGATACAACCTGGGTGTTTTGAAGCTTTTTTATTGCGCAATTCAATCCAATTTCGAATTGGTCTGCAGTTTTTGCTTGGACCGCTGCTTCATTGGATGAGCTGAATCTAAATCACAACGAAAAACAGCTGTAATAATTCTAGTCGTTTTTTTAAACAAATCTGAGCAGCTCATCAAACCAGACAGAACGATTATCATTATTTGTACGTTCAAGTGGCTTATATCAACAAGAGTTCTCAAGTGCTCACCCATCCCCATTAGTGTTTTCGCTGTTGAATTGTTGCAACTTGGCACATTAATCGGAACTTTTTTGCACTTTTACGCTCGACTTTTTATTTCACTATACTGGTTTTTTCATTCATCGTCTGTCGGTGTAGTTTTTTATTGTTTCGGAACGAGATTTTCTGGGTGATTTCGAAGTTCTTTTTTCGTCAACAGTACACGCCTCATAGTTAAGCACTTGCACTTTGTCAAACTGATACAGTAACCGGCGTGCTCTTCTTTGAAATGACCGATCATTGCCAAACTACTGTTGCGTTTTTGCTTTTTTGTGTCGTTATTTTAAAATAATGCCTTTGTTCTCAAGATTTATTTGCACGTTTTGTAATTTGTGAATCTCGGACAATTTTAGCAAGGGGTTTAAGTTGGATTTGTTTACAAATGCTCATTTTTTATTGTGTTATTGTTGTTTCGGGAATAGATTTTATTTTTTTTTAAGTTTTTTCTTCCGTTCGTCCGCTGATCTGATTAGACATGCTAAAATTTCATTCAGTGTAAATGGAACTGTTGTATCGTTTGGAAATAATGAAAAAACGTGTTGCAAGCAAAATTGTCAGTTGTAGATATAAAGACTGGAGAACTGAGGACGGGATAACTCAGTCTCACGCGTGCGCCAAAGCGGAGAACTGAGTCCCACAGATTATTCTTCTGGCGCGTGAATTTTTCTTTACCGCTGTTGCTCAGCTCTGCGATATTTTTAGTTATTTTTAAAAATGTTTCAGATTCTTTTTTAAATCATTTTGATTTTATAACTAAAATAAGGTTTTCTGTTGCTAAATAATTGCAGATTCGATGATTCCACGCGCAAATCGTTATAACAGGTAATGTTGATGAACTGACAGACACAAACAAAAATTTCTTTTTTTTTAATTTTTCTCGGAATTAAGTGCTGTTTTTAAAGCTTTCATAAACAAATTGTCAAATCTGCTTCAGAAAAAATATGTATTGGAATAAAGTTTTTCAAAGTTTTCAGAAGCAAACTTTTTACGGATGGTGCAGACATTTTGGGTTGTCGTTATGCACGGCTTCGATTTGTTATTATTTTTTTCAACTGCTCCTTTTTGTTCTGTCGGCTCAGCGGACGAACGAGAAAATTGATAATTGACGACACAAACAGCGTTTCTAAAGGAAACAAGGGACAGGGTTTGGAACGGCGATCGCAAAGATAAAACAAAATGAAGATAAAAGAATAAACCGTCCGAATACTCGAAATCATTAATTTTAAAAACATAATAAAATGTGTTTTGCGGAACACGCATTCTTTGGTGACCAGTTATCCGTTCAGTTCTCTAGATCTCAGTTTCGTAAGACTCAGTTCTCTGCTATTATCTTTCTTATTAAACGTGACCCAATATGCGTTTGCACGCACAGATAGAGAAAATGTTTCATGGCTGCGCGGCAATTTGAAATCAGCACAACTAAACGTATTCTGACGACAGATTTGTGCAAGCAATTGAGAAAAAAACCAGTCAATCTTTTCTCACTAAACAAAATTTATTTTAATTCATATTCGAACTACGTTCTGGCGCGAAACATTTTTTCAGTGTGCGGCTTTTCCACACATCATTCAACATTATTTCGCCTCCTTCGTACGAATAGATAATACCCGATTTATTTCTCCCGTTTTGGTATTTGCTTGCTTGTTTGTCTGCTTTTTGTTCGGTTTAGTCATTTTTTATTGTGTCCTTTTTTTAGTGTTTTGTCGAAAATGTTCAGTTTTATTGAAAATTTTCAAAGTTTGGTGTATTTCTGAAATTGAAACCGTGAAATGCTGCCATCGTTAATCTTATAAGTTGAAAACTGGGAGCGCGTCAATTGATTCAAACAAAACATATCGTGTGGGGAAAAAGGGGAAAGGGGACGCCGTTTTCATATATTAAATTGTTGGTGATTTTCGTTTCTCACGTTTAACGTCGAATCCGATACAGAAAAAACTTTAAAAAAAACATTGTATAATTCATTTTTATCGCATTTTGCGCGCAGCAGTTGTTATTGAAATGGTTGTTTCAAAAAAGTGCCATGAGAACACCACTGTGGCTCCGAAAAACTGAAATGAGAATTCGTGAGTTGATTGAATGGTTTGGTTTCAAAAACGAATTTTTGGAATTTTAGATTTTTTGCACTCCTTATCAGCATCACGTGAGAAGCATTATTGTCGTAAGCGCTATAACAAATTGAAACATGCGCTTTTGATATAGCTTGCAACAATTTTAATGCGCTTACAAATCGTAAGCTACAACGCCGCCGGTTTAGGTTTTTTTAATCTGCTCCCCGAAACAAAAACTGTTCTGATAGATAACTATCATTTTTATGCTACATATTTTTTAATATTATAATTGATAAAAAGACACTGCCACAATGGAACACCCAGCTATGACACCTCGTGTTGTGTATCAGTGGAAAAAATGCGCTAGACAATACGTGATGGAAGGCGATTTATTTCATTTGGACGCAGTTCACGTTTTTTTTGTGGACTGATGTTGTTGCGCTCAATTATGTGTAATTTTTATTGATATCGCAATTTTGCTGTTGTATTGGAGTTTTTCTGAGTCCGTTATGAGCGATAATCTCAAACACAAACACGTGGCCCGGCACTTTAGGGTGGCTGGCTGCGCTGCTGATGGTGTGCGGCTTCTGGTTTGCTTTTCACGCGGGTGTCCGCTGTGTGTTTTCTGATAAACCACCGAACCATTTGTAAGCTTCTTGTCCAAAGTTGTTTCATTTTTGGTTTAAGTGGCGTTTTTTCTGCATTTTATATTCAATGACCTACAAGTGCTCAGGTTTTGCTGTCTGAGAAAAAACCTCGTTCATCAAAAAATTGGCACAAATGTTATTACAAATCGACTGCATACAAACGAGTGTTTTTATAAATATTTGAGATTGATCTTAATGCAAAACAGTAACGGTTCGAAAAAATGTTACAGCTTATACGGATGTTTTGATTTGTCGAGACAAGTCTTCCAGCACATTGTGTACCAGGTTTTTCTTTCGGTCAAAAAAGCATCATCAAACAGTTTTTTTTTCAGTTTTCCAGTAAACCGGGAATCCCATGAATGCACATGATGTTCATATGTGAATGAAAATCACTTGCATTTTATTTTCAACAAAATTACAATGACGTGAAATCAAACAAAAACATGCAATGCTGATGAAGCTTCAGTAAAAGATGGCACCATCATCTCCGTTCGTGGCCGTGTTGTCAACGACCATTGTAGCAACTGTTGTTCATGGTGAGACCGGGGTGCCGTGGGAGTGTGTGAATGATACCCGTTGAAAGTCTCCATCTCTACTCATAACCGAATGAGTCTCTCAAGCTGGTGCGCCTGCGCCTGCCGTCGAAAATGGGAAAATTAAGTATGGGTGAATAAGGTATTTGAAATAATAAATTTTGAAAAACGACACTGAAACCTTTCATCTGAAATGTTTTTTTTCGTTCACAGGCGTCGACTATTTGCCGAGTCTGGCTCCAATTTACATGTCCGATGAGAGTGACACGGTGTTTCAATATTATCCGGTAAAAGGACATGTAATTTTTTGTTATTACTTTTTTGAAAAGTGGAACATTAAAACAGTCTCGGCGGTTTCCAGAATTGATAAGAAATTGCATTTTTTTGTTTCAGGGCAATCATCCAGACGGCACCAAACGCCACAGCCTCAAACATCACGGCGCCACGGTGAAGAGCGAGGCAGTGCCGCGTCGGCATCTCGTTGTTGACCTGCTCTATCTGATCGACCACAGTGTCTACGAACACTTCATGCAGTTGAACAATCGCCATCGACACAAGGCCATGGTGGACATTTCGCGATATTTCACTGCTGTCGCCTATGAGGTACACACACATAATATTTGTGCGATCGGGCATTGGCTGCATGGAGCTGGTTGGTCCAATCGGTGAGAGTCGAATTCAAAAGCAGCCAATCATCTGATTACCTATGATTTACGATTCTACTGTTTAATAAATTATTCGCTGCGAGACACTGGTGGCGGTGTGCCACACGAGTGGCAGTTGAAAAACAGTGAATCTGCCACAAACGTGGTGTGTGCACACATGCAGTTGCGGAGATTTGCACTGCGCCCATCGGCACGTTCTTCTGCACCGTCGGTTTGGTTTGCACCCTACAGTCATGAAGCAAAACACTTGCTAACATTATTTTTTGATCTGTTTTGTAGTAGTTTTCATTTTTTTCAGGCCGATCGAATCGCCTTCGAACAGATTCGACCTCGCGGCCATCGTTTGTTCATCAATCCAGCAGCACTCTACATTGCCACGGTTAGTGGAAAAGCGTTGTTGTTATTTACCATTTCTTTTTCGGTTTCTTGTGCAACTCAACGCTCAACGGTCAGTTTTTTTATTGCCAGACTGATTTTAGCCAATTGTTTGAGCTCACGTTTGTCCAGATAACATAAGGAATCAGAAATATGAACAATACACTGAAAACCAAAATATTAAAAAACACATGGTTTGTCAACACACCAGACACCGGAACACCAATCGTTTCAAAAAAACTAAGCTGCTGAGCTAACATTAGCACAACCGTATCGAACACCCATATGAGAAGAGCAAAAATAATGTTGAAAGCAAAAGAATTATGTCCACGAAACAGAAGTATCAAGGTTTCGAATAAATATTCTAAAAGTAAATGAACCCCGAAAATTACACTGGATTCCCCGTGGGGATTCCAGAACATTTCAATGCTTCAAAAGATATGCAATACGTGAGAAAATTCGGCAAGACGTGCAAAGTGCGAAAAAGGAGAATTTATGTTTACAACATCGGATTTACAAAGAAAGGAGAAAAGAAAATGAAATGAAAACGTGTGTTGAGGAGTTTCGCCGAACGTGTGCCGATTGTTATAAATTCGGATTATCCGCGTACAGCTGTTGTATTTGCTCGGCGTAACGTTTGCGCAGCTGCGGCCGTTTCGATTTCAATGTCGGCGTCAGCAGATCGTTTTCGACGGAGAACACCTCCGGACTGACGTGAATCGCCTTCACCGTTTCGACCGAGTTCAGTTTGTTGGATTTCGCGAACGTCGTCATCTCTTTCAGTAGGTGCTGTCGGAATGATTCGTTCAAACAAAGCTCACTGAACGGCTCGTTCGCTTGCTGCGGCACGCTTTTGTTCGCCCATTCTTTCAGCGCCTGAACTTCGTTGGTTTGCGGAGGAGTAAGGGGATTTTTTTAGTGAATCAGTTTTGTCTGACATTGATTCTTGTATTTTGAATCTCATACCCGAATTCCAAGTCATTGATGTACTCAACTAGCTGCTGGCTATAACTGGAGAGCCCTTGTCGGAAGACCTTGTTTACTTTTTTCCACGCGTATTATCAGTTTTTCAAATGCTTGCAGTTTGCAGCAAGCAACAAATTCTGCTGCACCACACGCGTGCAGGATAGCAGTGCATATATGTGCCAGTGTGTTTGTTTGTGCGTGTGCTGCCACGTGCAAAAGAACAAAAACTGTATTTATCTTAAAAGGTAGGCGTTCATGAGTTACGACCAATCACGACACCAACCGGTTCATCAGGAACGACGACGGCGACTAGATAGCGTTGGGTGGAGATGCCATCGACAAAGATCTGCTGAATCAGCGGCAAACGAATGTAAACCTGGAAAAAGAAATCCGAAAAAGGTGGAAACTGAACTGAAGTTGAAAATTTACACAGTGAAACCGCAGTTTAACGGTTCGGTTGACAGTTCAAAAACTGGAAAGCAAACACAGTCTGACAAAAAAATAATTCGCCGAACCTGTTCGATTTTCTCCGGCGCCACGTATTCGCCCTGCGATAGTTTGAAGATATGCTTCTTGCGGTCGATGATTTTCAGAGCACCGTTCGGCAGCCATTGGCCAATGTCCCCTTTATAGTACGGTGAAAACGACGTCAAAACTACATTCCGAAAAAAACAGGTTCCATTTGAAGAACATAGGTTTTGTTTTCGCCCACCAGTATAGAGCCAGCCTTCTGAATCCAACGCTTCCGCAGTCTTCGCCGGCTCCTTGTAGTAACCGGACATCACGTTCGGTCCTCGAATGCAAACCTCGCCCATGTTGTCTTTCGCGTAGTACTGCAGGAAACCAGTAGTGTGTCAACGTGTGTTTATGTAGGTGAGCAAGTTTCCGGATTTGGTTTTAGAAAACGGGCTGGAAAGCGTTTCTCTAATTCCAACTTTTTCCAAGTGAAAACGTTTAATTCTGGGTTTGGTTAAAAAGCAAGCAGCTGGAAAGCCATTCTCAGATTCCAATTTTTGCCGAACTCCTCCCAGCCCACCTGACCTGCATCTCCGGCACATCTCGTAGTTTTATGGTGTTGCACGGCAAGGGCGGACCGACGTGTCCGGCCTGACTGTCGCCCGGGATTGTGACGGAGCACGCCGCGCCGCACTCCGTTTGACCGTAGCCCTCGAGCAGAATGCAGCCGAGAATCGTGCGACACGTCTCGAGAACCTGACGTTATTGGTTTGTTTGCGGACGTTGCTCAGAACAGCTTTTTATTATTATTATCTTTTTCATTTCGCAAGACGCAGGAAAAACTCCGACAGGCGACGTCGTCGGCTGCACCAGTGCCGTTTATAAGACCAAAAAGCAGCGAGCACACACCTCGGCGGCAATCGGCGCCGCACCGGTGACCATCATTTCCACGTTACCACCGAGTTCCGCTTGGATTTTTCTGGAATATTGTACTTTTACGATATAATAAACACTCTTGAAGTGTAGCAACAAAATCGCAATAAAAAATGCGCCATTTAGCAAATAGCGAAAAAACCAAACGGCCTACTTGAAAATCAGCCGATCCCAGAACGACTCCTTCGTGATGACGCCCTTCTTCAGTTGACTCAGTTTCGAGTTGTACGCCCACTGGAAGAGATAGTTCTTGACGGCGCCCGCCTGCGCGAGGTTCGCCTGGATCTTGTCGTAGAGCCGCGACAGCAAACGCGGCACCAGCGGGAACACGTGCGGTTTCAGGACCTGTGGCAAAATACAAGTGCATTTGCGTGTTGTTTTGGGTTTTTTTCGAAGTGTTTGCATTTTAGTTCCGTTCCCTCGCCACTGGATTTGGTTTTTTTCGAAGTGTTTGCATTTTAGTTCCGTTCCCTCGCCACTGGATTTGATGTAGGGAGATTAATTTGGGAAATTGATTCGAAGGATAACTGGAATTCCCCATTTTCGAACTCGAAAAACTTGCAGCACGTGGTTCTGCAGTGAGAGACAGTTTAACAGCTGCATTTGAACTGAATAGCGACAACAGTAAAACACACACACAGACACACTGACCTTGATGTCATCAAGCAGCGTTTGCACGTTCCCAGAGAAGAATCCGATTTGGCCGCCGTTGTAGAACATGAAGATCTGCATGACGTGCTCGAAGATGTGCGCCAGCGGCAGGAAACTGATCATGATCTTGCCCGGCTTGATTGGTTTCAATTCGAATGCGCTCAGCATCGTCTAGGAGTTTAGAAAAGACTCACGTTACTGTTCTCGGTTCCTCAAACTGTGTGATTGGTTTTTTTATAAGCAATACTCGGAAACCTAAGATGCATACTGGTATTCGAGAAAAGGACAAAAAACCTTCGCAATCACACCTGCACCGAGTGCGGACACGCGAGCAGCTGTGCGTGCGTCAACATGACACCCTTCGGCGTGCCCGTCGTTCCACTGGTGTAGCAAACGATCGCCCTGGAATTGAATGGAAAAGGCGTTTTTCAAAAACATTTTTGGCAACTTTATGCCACAGTGCTTGTCCAATCTTTTAGTAATTTATTGACTAACAAATCGCTCGGCTCTGGCAGGTTGAATTTGTTTGACAGCTGGCGACCATTTCGCTCGAAACTGGCAAAGGTCACCAGTTTGATGCCGGTCCCTTCGACAGTCTTCAATGCTTTGTCTGCAATTTTGGTCTACATAAGTCTAGCTGGATATCACAACAACCACCTAGCTGATTGGTCGGCTCCTCACGCTCGCTACTCGCTCTTCTTTTTTCTGTGAGCGTCGTGATTCAGTTAAAATCATGGG
This sequence comes from Theristus sp. LFF4_11, assembly GCA_030248135.1. Taxonomy (NCBI): domain Eukaryota; kingdom Metazoa; phylum Nematoda; class Chromadorea; order Monhysterida; family Xyalidae; genus Theristus; species Theristus sp. LFF4_11. The sequence goes on along the minus strand of JASANC010001415.1, from coordinate 9,610 downwards.
TTTTTTCGATTGATAAGCGGTTTCTTCTAACTTTTTCATGTCAAAAAAATTCGAATCAAATTCGAAAAACATTCTTTGGTCAAAATCGTTGTATATCGTTGTTTGAATGACGTTGATTGGTTCGCCGGCGATTAAAGAAACAGCCGTTCAAACAAGAGAAACAGATTGGATTGTTGGCCGCAGTCAACACGTTACTTGTGCAACCAGTGACACCCCGAAAACGTTTTCTTAGAGAACATATTATTAAATAATTTTGTTCAACTTCCACTGGAAGTCAAGTAATAATAGGCAGCTGAACAAATTTCTTCAGTTAAAATGTGTTCAGCAGACGTTCTCAGCGTTTGTTGAAAAACGACGACCTCACACGGCAAACGTTCAACAAGTACATTGTACAACATGCTCAACTAAACTGAACCACCGGCAGTTTCTTTTCTGCGCCTCCGTGTTTCGGGCAACCGGTGTGCACACCAATAAACGGCAACAATCACGGCAGACACAGACAGCACCTTTCTCCTCGGACGCCTCCTCGCGGATGACGACGATGTGCTTGAGATGCGGCAGACAGTCACGCCGCGCGAGCAGCACGTTCGCCTTGCGGTAGCTGTCGCACACGCACACCTGCAGCTGCGTCTGGTTGCAGATGAACTCGACGGCGTCCGCACCGAGCGTGTCGTACAGCGGCACGACCGTCTGGCGTTGCGTGAACGCGCCATACATCGCCAGCAGCCACTCGACGCAGTTCACCGCGTAGACGCCGACGAAACTGTGCCCGGCCGAGTCTGTAAGCGGTCGTGACGGAAAATGATGCACATGCGAAAATGCACATCTCCGTGCACGTGTCGATGCACATGCACCAAGCCGAGCAGCTATACGTTCTTTCACCCGGCACTGTTCTATGTATTTGCCTTCGCTTTTAGGACTGAACAGACACCTTGTGCACCGAAACGAAAGAACGACGCCAAAACTGTGCGTGATACAGCTACGAGATAAAGACAGCAACTGCGCGAGCACTGACCACGGTGCAAGTCCAAGGCGGCCAGCGCGCTGCCGACGTACGTGAATCGCTCGTGCGTCTCGTCGTACGACAGCCACTCGTATGCGGCCTCCTTGGTCGGGCGCCAGCCGAGACACGGCTGGTCTTTCGCAATCTGCAGACGATGTTTTTGTGCTGTTTGGTTTTGGGCATTACATTCAGCTTTTTCTCATGTCATAGATTGTCAAATGCAAGCAGAACGGTTAGAATTGACTGCAACAACCCCCCCCCCCCCACTAACCATCCATCCGTGTTTGAAATTGTCGTAGACCGTGCGAACGGCTGGGTCGGCCGACTCCACAAATTTACCATCCGGCATCAGATACTGAAAAATGAGCTCGAATTTCAGTTCCATCGGACGTCAATAATGTTTCAATGCACTGATTTGACTGGTCGCTTGCAGCCAATCAGCTTTCCGGCGAGCAATTTTCAGTTTTTTCATCATCTGGATCGAGCACAATTCTCCAAGACGAAAAATGACAATGAGAAGCAAAACACGTGCTTGGAAGTCAATGTTTATGGTTTAAAATTTTTGACTAGACTGTACAATTTTAAAATAGAAAACATTAAAAAACTATAAACCAACGGAATTGCGCTCAGCCTCGTCAACCTCCATCGATTGATCGTCCAGTGAGACGCCGTCCGGCAAGTGGAAGGGCAGGTCTCCGCTGCCGAACAGCTCTTCCGCTTTCGTGGATGAGAATATTCCACCCATACTGAATTTGGTTATTCGAATTGCTATTTTCTTGCGAAATTCGAATGCGATAATGCGAAATGATTCTTCTGAAAACGTTGAGCTCATTCAAATTTCACGGAATTTTTTTTGTTTGAGAAAACCGTAATAAAACAAAAAATATAGGGAACTAAAAACAATTTCTCAGCGACTACAGCGAAAGCAGAATTCCATTCGTTTTAACGTTTTGCTGGGTGTGGTGGTGTGTTGCGGCGAACTTGCAGAAAGCGACAGGGAGACAGATTCCGCTCATACTCAAGGACAAAATCAAACGCAAACAGAAACGCCAGAAAATTATGCAAACTGAATATCGCGGTGGCAGTCCACATGTGTGTTTTACCATTTCGCGCAATCTACGCGCTAAACGTGCAAAGTAATAATTTCTCGTGTATAGTTTTGCACCAAGTTACAACCATGATAGTGTTTTACATATTTGTAAGCAACGAAAAGGTTTGCCAATCGTGTGTAAGTTGTGTGAAACGAGCAAAAATCTGCCGAGACACGCAGTAGCCAAAAATAATGCGCAAGAGACGCAAGCCCAGATGCACACGCAGATCATACGACCATTTTGCACTAACTGGCTCTAACCGGTGTAAAAAAAGACAAAATGATAACTGTAAACTGTCAAGCACGGCTTGCCACGATTGACTGCGGTTTTGGACTGGTTTATGCTCACTGATTGGCTGCACCGTCTGCATGATCGAACCAATCAGCGCGACACATTTAATGAGTGGTTATTGGGGATGCGCGTTTTTTAACTGTCGACAACGACGTCGATTTTAAGAAACAAACACAAAAGTACAAAATCATAAAAACGAACAGCAAGTTTTTCAAATGAATATGCCAAATCAAAAATGCAAAAAGATACTAAAAAGGCTAACAGAAACGAAATGACTGACTGGATGGGCTGGATCACGCAGCATGATGTGTAGACTGCAGGTTGCTGTTTTGATGATACATGTAGGTAATACCAGAAAAAAGGATCAGTGAAATGCGCAAAGGCATTTGGAGAGATATTGCTGGTATGATCATGCTTGCTTGGTATTTTTACCAAGCAAAACATGCAAATAGCAATGTGACTTTTAGCAAATTCTGTGGACTGTACAAAGTCACCGTAAAAACTTTGGCGTTTTGATCGGCGTTATTTAACGCCCAGGTGGCGTTTTTTAACGCCCGATAAAAACCGCCGGAATGTGTGCCATGATGCGCACATTTTCTGTGCAATCTTCCTTTCTGACTGCATGTTGCTGTTAACAATAAATTTTGAAACAACCAATCTTGAAACAGCTTTTGCACTTTTTTTGTTTCGTCACATATGCGAAAAACTGTCATTCTCGATGCCTGTGTTCTTACTTACTAAAAATGCAATTGTGCACGTATGCGACATGCTGAACGAACAGAAAAAAATGGTCTGAGACAAGTCAACAACGCGCCAGACTAAATGGAATACCGGATTCGCTGATTGTGATTGTAAAAATAGTTGCCGCACGCAGATGATAATGAATAAGTTGACAAAACAAAAATCAGAGCAGCGAACACCATAAAAACGATAATAATTTATAAGTTTTTCTGATCAATTTCAGTGTAAAATTGGTGCATTGAGATATCAGAGTTCAGAGTTCAAACCGTCTAGTCTGTCAAGTTACTGCAAAAATTCAAAGACAGGCGAAAAACGCCCAAAAAACCGCGGAGACTGGCAAAACCTGGAGAGCATAAAAGCACTCAAACTCAAGTCTGATTCATAATTGATAACAAAAACAACACACACTGATAAACCAAAAAACACAAAAAGCCCCGGAAAACAATTGTTGCGTTTCTGAATCATTGTTATGATGTTTTTAAAATGGGTGGCGTGACATTGAACAAACAGGCGCCAGAAAAAGTAACGCATCACCTGGCTAGATGAAGCCGCGGTGGATGAACCGGCACTCAGAAACCGATGTCAGAAATGAAGATGCCATAGCGAGCAAAACTTACTTCTGTGCAGGTGATGGATCATGAACACATGAACACAACAGCAACGTTAATCGCAGCAGCGAAACAAACAAACAAAATAAAATACTGCTAGTCCTTTCTATTCGGCTTGCGCAGCTTGCCAGGAAAACATCACGTGAAGACAGTTGATATCAGAGGCAAAACAATGTCATGCGTTATCTGGACGGTTGCTATGGCGATTTTGTCGGCTACATGAAATTATGAAAAAAAGCTGAAAAAATGGCATTTTTGTGGCAAGCGCTCGCTTTTTATTAGCAATAATTAACTCGAAACAGCTCACTTTGCCTAATAATACTGTACGTTCTACTTGTTGCAATGCTTAAAAATTGTTTTTTTTGTCAGAAGCAAACGAAATAGCGAAAAAGACTGTAAAGCAAAAAAAAATAATAAAATATTTTGCTCAGCACTCGTGTGACTGAAGCAGCCAATGCAAACAACGCAGCTTTTTTAAACATAAAAACATAAAAAGTTGAAAAATCTGTGAAATAGTTGTGTAATACAACACAAGAAAACACAATGATGACAGGCAGACACACACGCAACAATCAAAAACCAGTTTTCATAAAACTTGATGACGTGTATTTGAGCTTTTTCGCTTTTATTTTTATTGAAAAACCCACATACAAAATATTGTACATGTGTAAAAGAACACTGTGCCTCTCAGTTGGCCAAGTGACAAAAAACTCAAATGTAAATAGCAAAACAAAAACACCATGTAATTCTTTGAGAGGATCCTTGGAAATTGTTCTCCAACTTTTATAACTGCAGACTTCCTCTGAGTCGCCGTGGCGTGCGTGTCTGAACGGTGACGAAACGAAAAATCAAAACGCAAACAACAGCAACGAAAGTGCAGAAACGGCCGCAAATGTACCATGTAAACACAATTTTACGAACAGTAGAAGGTAAGTACAGTGCTGTATGCTCTTTTAATTTGGTCCCGAGACTCAATGTGCGCATGGATGGTAGGTAATCAGTTTCATGAAAGTAGTTTCCTTTAAAGTCTGCAAACCCATTGAGGCGCAGAACCAAAAAAAATTGATGAAAAATGTTTTTGAAACGCATCGTTTTATAGCCCTGGTGCGTTTTTTCTTGATTTTGACTACCTATTTCTGTTCAGGTTGGTCACGCACGACGCGCTGAACCAGATGAAACAGTGGACGCTAGCCAATCATCGTGCGCTTCCGAAACATGATCACGCGGTCGCAATAACACGGTAAACATTGAAACTGTCACGTCGATCAACCGTTCTCATAACAAACAAGCTGTTGAGTGGTGACTGAACATGAATGATTTGTTGAGTTATACATGTGGCTGCTGGCGAACTAAGTATCTATATCACTCAACATTCTGTTGAGTATACCGGACAAACTGTGTTGAGCACACACTGTTCTCGGTTTATTCTCGGTTTATACGCTTCAGTTTTCTCCGTAGACTCGAGCTGATCAACGCGGACGGTTCGCATTCGGTGGAGGGCGTCGCGTGGCCGGGCACCATCTGCAGCGGCGACGGCAACTCCGTGAGCGTCGTCGAGGACGTCGCTCTGACGCGCACCGTCTGGGCGGTCGTGCATGAGCTCGTGCACAGGTACGCTGATCTCGCTCGTGTTCTGCTACTGGCGCGTTACACGCGTTCTGGGCATCCGAACACCGCCGAGGGGCTAATGACAGACAAAACTCGACGGGCACACTACTGGACGTTTTGGGAAACTGCAGTTTTGGGGTGACTTGCAGCGCGCGATTTCTTTGTGTTTTATTGCGCTCGTTTCATGAATTCCGAGTGACTGTGATCACATTTTGCTTGTGGCGCACAGTCTTGGCGCCGACCACGCCCACCACGGCCGCCCGTGTGTGTTCGAGAATTTCAAGGATCCGCACAGCGCGCAGCAGCACAAATTCCGACGCGACAACAACAGCCTCGACGACCAGAACAACAACAACCGATTGTCGTTTCGAAGCCAGCGCCAGAGACGGCCAATCTATCGGATGGCAAAATGCGCTGTCATTCAGGTGGCCAGCTACCTCAGGTAAAGTGCGCTGTTGTTTGAACCTGTCAAGATTTTGCAGAACACAGAACATGTGAAACTTTGAATTACAGAATGAAGAGCGAATGTATCCGGTTTTGGGCGAAATCAGGCACTCCATTTGTGGCTAAATGTGTTTTCTCGCAACTCCGATCCCGTTCTTTCTTCGTTCGTGAGCTGTGTATTCTGCAAAAAGTGACATGTTCAAACAAACATACTGTAGATGTTTATTAGATTCTGTCAGAGTGAAATGATGTCATAAAACTGTGATATCGTTGCGGAATTTTTTGAAGAAAAATTGTTTTAAGTTTTTGTCTTGGCAGACAGCAGTGGCCGAGTTTTGTAGAATCGCGAGTTCTGCAGGAAAAGCACCGAAACCGGTTCTCAATGCGTGACGCGATCTAACAAAATGTTTTTTCAATTACCAGAACGCAGCGTTAACAAAAGTCGGCCGTTTTGGGTGCACCGTTGAACGAATGGATCTGATCAACCGCATTGAAAATCTTCAGAAAGAACCGTGTATTCACGTCGTGTCTGCATGAGACGGCGGCCGGGTGGAAGGGTTCCTGGCGTTTGTCGGCACGTCCGTCGAGTTTACCCGGCCAGGCGTTGCCGCCAGACGAACAGTGCAGACTGATGTTTGGGAAGTCGCACGTGTTTTGCTGGGTCGGTCGTCTAGCTGTTGCCTTCTGCACTTTTCATGAGCCGCCAACGAACGAAGTGAACAGCTTCGTTTCTACTGATAATCACAGTATCTGAATGCTAATTTGTTGGCTGGATGTTTTTCTCAGATAATGAGATTTGTTCTGAGGTAAAACGTTTTGGTTCGACGCACTGACACGAGCCAGGGGACACTGCGGCGTGCGTTTACCTGGCGAAACCGCAAACAGCGAACTTTTTTCTGGCAAACGTATTGATCGACCGCCTATGTAAACCACCACATGCTCAAAGCAATGTGAAATCAACATGCTTCAGCACAAAAAGTGGTACGCGGCGCACTTGTGTCAGCGGCTGTTCTGCTCGCATACGCGCGACGTGGCCACTGGCGGCGCCGAGTGCAGCTCAGTGTGGTCGCACGTGCCGGCGTTGTACGCGACCACTTGCGGCGACGGCCAGGTTGTGGTGGTGGTGGTTGTTGTTGTTGTTGATGTTGTTGTTGTTGTTGTTGTTGTTGTTGTTGTTGTTGTTGTTGTTGTTGTTGTTGTTGTTGTTGTTGTTGTTGTGGTTGTTGTTGTGGTTGTTGTTGTTGTTGTGGTTGTTGTTGTGGTTGTTGTTGTGGTTGATGTGGTTGTTGTTGTTGTGGTTGTTGTTGTTGTTGTTGTTGTTGTTGTTGTTGTTGTTGTTGTTGTTGTTGTTGTTGTTGTTGTTGTTGTTGTTGTTGTTGTTGTTGTTGTTGTTGTTGTTGTTGTTGTTGTTGTTGTTGTTGTTGTTGTTGTTGTTGTTGTTGTTCATGGTCACACACTTCGCAGCGCAATTGTTTTTTTTTTTTTTTTTTTTTTTTTTTTTTTTTTTTTTTTTTTTTTTTTTTTTTTTTTTTTTTTTTTTTTTTTTTTTTTATTTTTTTGATGTTGTTGTTTGTTGTTTTTTTTTTTTTTTTTTTTTTGTTTTTTTCATTTGTTGTTCACGGTCACAAACTGCGCCAAACATGGCGTCCTGCAATGCGGCAACAACCTCCAGAACAGCAATGCTTGCGCCGGACGCTGATGCACTGGCAGTTCTGAGGTCATGATTGTTGATTACCAATGCAACACAGTGTCGGTGAACACGAAGCACCGGCGACATTGATGTTTCATAAAGCTCTCACCCGGCTGTGTTACGCACAAACCAAAAGACGTTCATTGAGTGCCGTTCGAGCGTTATAAGTTGCATCAGATTATTTTCGTGCAGTTTTGTTTGGCCTCCATTGTTGTCCTGCTGTCGTGCAGTTCCGCCACCCAAATAAATACAAAAAAAACCAGAAAACTAGAAAAGACCACGTGATTTCGCGTTTACAGTGGTGCCACGACGGCGAGTGCGTACGAGACGTTGACGCTCCGCTGAGTCATGGTTGGTTTTAGTGCAATTCACAAATCTTAGACTAATATGCCAACAAAATATTGAACCCGTCCAGTGTTGTTGTGTTTTTACCATGTGAACTGCGTGTTACAATAGCTGAGAATGAAAAAAAACGAACGTTTCTTATAGATATCATGCGGATGCGCGAGCGAGCGCAGCGAGCGGAGAGCGCATCACGCATTATATGGCTGAATATTCCCTCGCGCGCTTTTTTCAAATTTGCTCGCTGCCTCCAGCGAGCATAGTATAAGCTACAAACACGAACCGTGCTACCATCATTATGCAGTCGTGAAAGACTGGTCGGACACCTGGCGAACGCTGCGATGACTACGGAGAAGCGTTATGGCGTCTTTTGACTCATGTCGATTTTTTGTTTCTCGATTATATCGAAATTCCGGTTTTTTCACTGTTACATTTTACGCATTTTTAGTTTAAAATACGACGTAATAGCGAGATTTGTGCTTTTTCGTTCTGCACTGCCTGTGTTGCTGTTGCAGCTTACATTCGTTGCCTGTACAAAAGTGGCGCTTTCTTTGAAAAGTTTTCCAATTTGTATGATAAAGTTTCAATTTTTTCTTTTAAAGAGCTGTACCGATAACGCGGTTGAACGCTTTTTTGACATATTTTTTTCAACTCGGCGTTGATGAATGTATATTAGAAAAAGACATGGCAAAGTTGGTGAGTTGATCTTTTCAAAAAAGAACAAACTACCACGAAAAGTCTTGTTGGCATTTTCGAAACTTTTCAAAAACTAGTCAAGATCACTCTATTTTTCTCGAGAAGCTTCCGGAACAGCAGACCACGGCGTCGCGCGTACTGCTGACGAGGACTTAGGCTGAATCGGCCACCCACTCCGTCACGTCGAATCGGACACGGGCAGTAGTCCGCATCGTTACCTGCAATGTGTCTCCAATATAGTGTTTTTCTTTTTGTTCCAAAGTTTTACTCGTTGGTTTTTAGCATCTCAACATTGATTACACTACGAGCAAGCAATTTCTGCTGGAAATATTCATAATGCAATGCGAAGCGTTGTCTGAAATTGCGGAAAACAGATTATCACAAGATTTTGTTCAGCATGACGCAATAAATCATCGAAAGCTTTTCAACAAAGCCAGACAACTACTGTTGCAAGATTTCTACAGTTGTCGCCACACTGCATTTCCCAAAATATTTTTTCGCAGCAAAATGCAAATGTCGGTTTTCGCTCACCAGGTCGGCCCGGTCCACCAGGTCCTCCAGGTCGTCCCGGGTTGCCTCGTGCGCCGCCGGGCCAGCTGGCCCCGATTGACCGACGTGGCGCCGCGCAGGTAGGGCGTCGCACTCCGTCGCGCTGGCGGCCCGGGCGGCCCGCGCGGGCCGGGACGTCCGTTGCTGCCGGGCCGCCCGCGACTGCCGGGTGTTGCGCGTGAGCCGGAGCTCGCCTGGTCGGCCTGTTAGTGAACGGTTTTTTTCACATTTGAGATGGTGTGCTTTCAAAACGAAATTGTTTACACTGTTCAGTCGAACTCTAAATTATAGACAATCGGGCGATTGATTGGTGATCATGTGATGCAGGCTTTCTATGTAGGACGACAGACTCCACCTCCACATCCAGCACGCAAAACATGCATCACGTGATCACCAACCAATCAGCTGATTTAGAGTTCGACTGTAGTTACTAACACTCCTTTTTTTGCTTTTTTGTTGTTTAAAACTGATGCCAAACTTGACTGGTTAGTTACATTTGGGAATACCAGCCAGTTGCGTCAAAACGCCTTTCTGGTTCTATAATAAT
>JASANC010001414.1:0-18993 GCA_030248135.1 Theristus sp. LFF4_11 | reverse complement strand
TTTTTTCAATTTTGTTTTAAACTTGCAGCCATCTACTCTCTCTCTCTCTCTCTCTCTCTCTCTCTCACAATCAATCAATCAACCAGCCGCAAGCCACGTACTCTGTTGGTCCAGTTTATAACGCAGTAATGTTACGGTTGCACAGTAACACACAAAGACAGACGAAGACGGGGGGGGGGGGGGGGGGGGGGGGTACACATTTGGTTTGTTTGACTATTGGCCATGCAGCCTTACGGTCGTGTGGTTGTCGTGGTATATAAACCGGACGCATGCCCATTAGATACTGCGACTTTTCCATGTCACACCCAACAACACAACACAGCACAACCAACCGAGCAAATGCCAGCCGGTCGGATCGTGCGGGTTCATTTCGCACGCTTTCTCGAAATGCAATTTCACTTCCGGCGAGTTGATCAGACGCGCCTTGGTGCCCTCATATTCGCCAATGTAGTCCAACATTATTGCATACCTGCGATTGCAGAAACCGGCTTTAGTTACGTTGTAAAACCGTTGTACTTCCAAATTTTTCCCAGACACCCAGTTTCCGTAACTTGGCCTTCGGTACCAACCAATCAGAAAAGGAAGTTGAACTTTATGTTTTTTTAAGCAGAGCGATTGTTTGTGATCAGTAAATACTCCAAAAATGTCATCGTCTGAGCTTTGCTTTCCGTTCCTTGCTGCTGTTTTCATTACCGCAAAATCAGACACAGAAAAGTGGTGGCCACCTCATCAGTATGATATTGGACACTCCGATAAAACTCACGGTGGCAGAGAATGTTGCGTTTAAGAAATTCACAAAAAACACACACACAATGAAACAAACCATTTATGTACCGCGAAACTGCCACCGGAGCGCGGCTGAAAGTCGAGCGCTAATTTCGCGCATTCGAACGCTCGTACATGAGCGCTTTTCGCTCCGTTTTCGAAATGCCGCTGCGTTTCGCCATTTCTGAGTGGCTCGCGCCAATCGCCAGAGCAGTTCGGCGTTTGCGGAGTCTTTGTGTCTGCAGTTATAACATGATCATCGTTGGGGAGCATGTTTTGATTTTTTTTCTGTAAACCTCCAGATGTCTCTCCCGAAAACTCCGGACACTGAAATGTGTTGGATAAACCGTGAAAATCTGCCCTTTGATATCAGGGAACACCTGGAGACTGAACAGCGCAAGATGCGCCGTTCGCAACATTGTTCGTGAACCACTTGTTTTATTGAATTAAAATTCAAAAAAACATCGAGTCGCCGAGTCTTGGAAAGCAATCAAGAAAGATACAAACTGATACAAATAATAACCAATTATTCCATTTTCAAAAACACCCTTCCCAAAAATCAAGATCCAAAAATTAGCAAACGCAACCTGACCTGACGAGCAACTTGTATAAATTCTCCACCAAGAATGCCTCGTACAAAATGTCAGCCTCTCGTATCAGCTCAGTTTCGACCGTAAGCGTGTCCTTGAATGAATTTTTGTTTGGTTCTGTTTGATTCAAATCTGATTTGTAAAGTTCTCCAGAGCTCAAACCTTCCGACTTTTCGCTGGATCTATCGTTGTCTGCTGCTGACGACCGCTGCAGAAGCTCCTTTGGAAAAACGTCCATTTGTCGGCATAGGCCGTTTTAATCAAAAATACCATCGACCCAGCGGCGACGGCAATTCCACTTCCGGCAACGAGAAAAAATGTTTTTCCGTTGTTCATCAACCCGAACCGTTGAGCATTTTGACAAAACAGTCGACGTCGTGTCGTCGTTGGTCGTGCAAGGCCGGGTGTTCGGAGAAACGACGACGACGCTGTCGCCGCCGTCGTCGATCCACCAAAACGGCGAGCGGGAGCGTGGAGAGAATAAAACTGAAATGCACGACGCGCGATCCACGTCAACTCAATGGTAAACTACCAGGTGGAACCGCGGAACAATAAAATAGAACGAATAAGATGATGGTAACGACTAATGAATGAACTGTAGCAAGCAGCAATTGAATATTTTTCATTTACTAAAAAACTTTTTTCAGATTCGGTTTTTTTATAAAACCTACCACCCTTACCACACGGACACAGCACCGCTTCATTCTTCCGATGAATCAGTAATCACCAACCACCACCGACGCGCAAGACGACCGACCGGACCGACACTTGTGTTCAAGATCAAGATTTTATTTAACACGCAGCAAGCACCTTTAACAAAAACACAATATTAAAGGAGTAACATAATGACAAATTTATTTCAAAAAAATGAATGAAACATGAATGTTGACGTTGTGCTTAGGGTAGGCACAGGAAAAACCGTTTCTTTTCCGTTTTAAAGCCGGTTTTTTTCTAGTTTTTTCTTGAAAAAATAAAAAACTGGTTTTTTACCTTAAAAATTTTCAAACTTCGTGGTCAAAAATCACAATTCTTCGTTTGATTGATGAAACGTAAAATTATATTTTTGAAAAAACGGTGCAGTGAACTGTGTCGAACTGAACTTTTGAAGCATCATTTTGCAGAAGCTCTTGTGGCAAGGGTCAAGTGAAATACCCACATCAAGGTTCGTTGGTTTGGTTTCGTTTTTATTCGATGTTCAACCGTAATATTGCTAATAGACGTCTTTATACGCTCAGAGAAATTACTGTTTACTTTGGCACATTCATACAAAATGGTTTCGCTTGGAGATATATGGAAATATATGGAAAATGGTTTGGCGATTTTGGAGATGTTGTCACGACGATTTTGTTGTTATTTCGTTCTGTTTGTTTGTTAGGTTTGAGACTGGAGATCTGATCTGTCTGGTTTTTGTAGTCGTAGTTTTCTGATGTTTTATTAGGTAAGAACCAGGCATGTGCCGTAGCGCTTTCGTTACTGAATTGTGTTGTGTCTTTGTGTACCACAGCCAATTTTGATGGACTGCCGTAATAAATTCCATTGATTGATCGATTGATCTTATAAGTTGAAGGAACCTTATATGCAAGACGTAACGTCACGGTGTTTAACCTGAAATCACGTTGCAACAATTGCCATAAAACGGTAGCGCAACCAGTGGAACCAAAAAAAAGCAAAAATGCAAATGTTCCTTCAAAGAATCATTTCGTGCCACTGCCAGTTCTCGGCCGCCCGCAGAGGCCCGTGGCCGAATGGCTGCGCGTGGTGGAGTTCGCACGTGGAGTCACCGTATGCAAAACTGACACAAACCTGCGTGGATATGCTGTTGCGTATGGAATTCAGTTTCAGCTGAACCAGAACATTTCACAACGTTTTTGTGAAACTGATGAAAAAGATTTTTTGATTCCTTCCACTTCCGCCGTTCCCAAGGAATCTTAGCTTTACAGCATTGTTCGGTAGTTTTCTTCTAATTATGGAGAATACCAACGACAACCAGCTTAGCGCATTCTCAGTGCGATGGGGCGGGGTGAAACGGTCGCTGACAGGCACAGTGGTGGCGAAAACGAGGTATTTTTCCTTTATCATTCGTTTTTTTTGCCGCATACATTCTGATTCTGGAGCTTGACATTCTTTGCGTCACCTTTGCCTTGATGCACGCCCGCACGCAGGTCACGTGATTCGGTGCGCCCATGATCTCAGCGATCACCAAGTTCGATCCAGGCGGCAGACGGCGGTTGCTGTGCGAGACTTTTTGCTGCAAAGTACAGTATAGATTTCCTTAAACCTGTCACTTTAATCCCGCGAAACTTAAAAATTGAAAAAGCATGAACTGGAAATCGTATCTGGTGCGGGCAACCCAATAGTCCCAGTTTGTGGGGTAATTTGTCTTTTTCCGAAACCGATGCTCGTTCTTTCAACTTCTTTCTTCTCAGTAACCCGCTAAGAAAAGATGACAGATTTAAGCAAACACACTGTAATATCATAACTTTACACAAAAAAAAACAGAAGCAAATTTATCAATAAAAACGTCTCTCTCAGAATGATGAGCACAGGTTGTTTGTCTCGCAGTCGACACGAGTACGGGCAATAAAGCGAAGAAAACTAAACCACAAAGTCGACAGGCGAATTGCGGTCGCGGTACTGGCAAAATATGAATCGACTGTATGTGTGGAACGCATCTTCGATGCCCCATGTTGACGTGAGACTGCGCACAACCGCTGCGGGCACGTTGTTGTTCGGTTCGGATGTTTGCCAAAAGATCGCCTCGTGTGGGATCAAGTGACCGCTGGTTGGCAGCCAGTCGAGTGTTTCTGAAAGCGCGTTGGTTTGTGGCGAGTCTAAAGTCTTCATGCATTTGGTGGCTGGCAGTGTTTGAAAATATTAGCCAACAAGTGAACATTTTCCGTCATCAGAGTGAACACTGAACACGTGTGACATCAGAGCTTAGATTTTGGGTTTGTGAATTGTCGTCACTATTCTGCATTTAATCTGCCCCACGCGATGTAAGTACACCGGAAAATACGGTGACACCAAACTACCGTATGTACCAATTTCGGCGCAAAAAGGCCTCTGGTCACAAAAGAATTTCTTATGACTGTCGTGACGTTCTTTCAGACAAATGCCACTATGCGGAATGGTCAAGTGAACATGACAACGTTTTTTCAGGATGCAAAGAGCATGCGAAATTTGAATGAAAGAAAAAAGACTATCAGAAACCCAAGTGTGTGTCAAATTTGACGTGTTTTTTCATAACTAATTGATTCTTCGTTTGCGCGATTCAGTTCGGTTTATTCTTTTTCTCCCTCGCACACAAGACTGGCAACTATTTTTGGCATTCTTGAAAAACACAACTCCTATTCTGTGACTGATTCCGACTTGATTTTTTTCGTCCATACTGTTGTCTTTGACAAACCTGACCTGTCCATGCCCAGCCTTCGGTCCAATCGGATGAAGTGGTATTGACCCGAACCAGACCAATGTACATGGAGCTGCGTTGAAAGAAAGTACTATCTATTACGGTAATATTTCTTCTAAAACCCCTCGCGTCCGAAGTACCAAAAAATTAAATTTAGAACACAATATCACCGAAACAATCTTGTCGTTTTTAACGCTGATGAAAACTTTAGATTTTTCACAGTAGTGCTACGCTTTCGTGCACCTTTTTGAGTGTCAAAAAACATTTTGAGCCTCACAAAATTTATTACGGTTCCAGCCACAACACAGATTGGCAAAACAGAATAGATTTCTTAAAAAGCTAAAACATTGGCATGGCTGCGATGATATGTCTTACCTGCTAGCCGGTAACATCTGAACGAGCAACTCCCTGATGGGGCTTGAAAAAACGAAGGGTAGATGACCAGTGAGCTGCGCGTTCATCTCAGTACAGACACCACCGGCCGCTACTTCAGCGCGAGTTTTACCAGTTGAACTCTGCCAATAGCAGGATCCATGCGCGTATGCCTGTTCGAAAAGAGTGGGCAACTTTCATTTTAATATCAACTCGTCACTCGAACTGTCATTTAATACCACCTTCAACAAAAAATTCTTTTGGACTACCGTTGTTAAATACCGTATACGCTGTTGCAGTGTTTCGTTTTGCTAACTTTTCTGATTTTTTGCAAAAGTAAAACATGTACCGTATTACCCCCAATAAACCCCCATGAGGGATTAATACGTCAGCGACTTTTAGGGGTGGGGGTTTATTGGGGGGGGGATTATTGGTGGGGGGGGTTATTTACAGAACGGGTCTAGGGGTGGGGGTTTGTTGAAAAATGGCAAAAATACCTAGCATGGCAAGCAAGAAAGTCGCAGAAACTTCTACTTTTCACAGAGATTTCCTTTTGCAACAGCCATTTAATGAAATTACATACTAACTCATCCCTTTGGGGCCTTTGGTAACACAATTTCACCAATGTCACTGCATTTAGCCACTGAATTCTCTGGGTATGTGTTTCAAACAGGTTTTCCAATTAACCCCCATGGGAGATTATTTGTGGGGGGGGGGTTATTCGGAAACTGGTCGGGGGGTGGGGGTTTATTGGTGGGGGGGGGGTGGATTATTGGTGGGGGGGGGGGTTAATAGCGGTAATACGGTACTATTTAAGCATACCTTAGGCCCTGGTAGCTGGGAACATTTTTCAGACACCGGCGTACCGCCGCCAGCTGCTCTGACGACGCAAAAGACGGACAGTGCTGAAGAAAATTTGTACATAGAACAAAAAGTGAAAAAAAACTAAATAAAAAAGCTCGTCTTACCGAAAATTAATAAAATACTAGCCATCAAACCACACAGTTTCTGATTAAACGCACATTGTGGGCCGTCGTTTTGCATAAAAAGCGACCATCACAAAGTTTTTGTGCAATGATGTTTGTATCTATCAGATATCTGCCCATCCGTTTTGGTAATGCCTATACAACTTAATTGTTGTTATGATGTTTTTAGTGCGGAGTTATTAATTGGTCGCCATGCGACTGCCTAAAATGTCATTAATCAACTTCGCAGCATGTTCGTTCACAATTGAGTTGTTTTGAAAGCTGGAACAGGTGATCCATCCATCATTATTTCCTGAAAAACAGGGAAGCTTCAATATAACTGTATCACTGTATGTAGCACGGAGACCCATGCATCTTAATCTGATGATGAAGATTTCATCGGAATGAACATTGGACTGCTGTGGTCAGATTAATAAAAGTAAGGACAATGTATTGTCTGAAAAGTGTGAGTTTCACTCCAGCATATTCCAAACAAAAGTTAGCCCTTGACAAATTAAGGACAATATTAATAGAGAGCTGAACCGGCAGTATGAATGATTCGGTGCTGAAGTAGGCAGACGCAGAACTATAAATCCAATGAAGGCTCGTACAAAAATAGGGTTCAAGTCGAAATAATTTGTTATGTTCTAACTTTTGAAGATGAAGTAGAGGGTTGGGAGGGTCGAAATCTGGGAGGAGGGTGTGGTTTGGGACCAAAATTTGGGGAGGGTTTGGCCGG
Source organism: Theristus sp. LFF4_11 (assembly GCA_030248135.1). NCBI lineage: Eukaryota > Metazoa > Nematoda > Chromadorea > Monhysterida > Xyalidae > Theristus > Theristus sp. LFF4_11. The sequence goes on along the minus strand of JASANC010001414.1, from coordinate 12,153 downwards.
GTGGGGGGCGGGCGGGTCGACTTCATTGGGGGGGGGGTACTCTCTTCACCCCCTCCAATCTTGACCCCTGCACCAGCCCCCCAGGGTTGGCACAAGAAAAAACCGGTTTCTTTTCCGTTTTAAAACCGTTTTTTTTCTTTTTTTTCTTGAAAAAATAAAAAACCGGTTTTTTAACTAAAAAATTTTCAAACTTCGTGGTCAAAAACCACAATTCTTCGTTTGATTGATAAAATGTAAAATTATATTTGTGAAAAAACGGTGCAGTGAACTGTGTCGAACTGAACTGGTGAAGCATCATTTTGCAGAAGCTTTTGTGGCAAGCAGTACCGAAGACGAGGGGGGGTGGGGGGGTACACCCCCCCAGAGCACCCGAGACCTCCGCGTGGGGGGGGGGTGGGGGGGGGGGGGGGGGGTCACGCGACACCCACCCCCCAAAACCTGACACTGGACCATCCACACCCCCCCCTCGAAATTTGCTAGACACCCCCCCACCCCCCCCCCCTAGATGGGCCTAAGTAACAGTGACACCCCCCAAAAAATTTCTCGGACCACCCAAAAATCATGAATTTTTGCTCAAAAGTCATGATTTTTTGTCTTTCAAGTCCATAATATAAGCTAAATATATGATAACTTGACATTCTTCATTGTAATTTCAAAGATTTTGCAGCAAAATTTAGCGTTTTTCCTTCAAAATTTAAGCCAAAAAATCTCATGGGTGGGGTGGGGGGTGTGCACCCCCCCAGAAAATTTTCTACAATAGTGCACCCCCCCCCATGGCCCATGCCTGGGGGGGTGTCACTGTACCATGACTGACACCCCCCACTAAAAAATTTTCGGCACCCCCCCCCCCACGTGACGACACCCCCCCCTCGAAAATTTGCTTTCGCCTTCGGTACTGGTGGCAAGGGTCAAGTGAAATCAGTACCGAAGGCGAAAGCAAATTTTCGAGGGGGGGGTGTCGTCACGTGGGGGGGGGGGTGCCGAAAATTTTTCAGTGGGGGGGTGTCAGTCATGGTACAGTGACACCCCCCCAAGCGTGGGCCATGGGGGGTGCACTATTGTAGAAAATTTTCTGGGGGGGGGGGTGCACACCCCCCACCCCACCCATGAGATTTTTTGGCTCAAATTTTGAAGGAAAAACGCTAAATTTTGCTGCAAAATCTTTGAAATTACAATGAAGAATGTCAAGTTATCATATATTTAGCTTATATTATGGACTTTAAAGACAAAAAAATCATGATTTTTGAGCAAAAATTCATGATTTTTGGGTGGTCCGAGAAAATTTTTGGGGGGTGTCACTGTTACTTAGGTCCATCTAGGGGGGGGGGTGGGGGGGTGTCTAGCAAATTTCGAGGGGGGGGGTGTGGATGGTCCAGTGTCAGGTTTTGGGGGGTGGGTGTCGCGTGACCCCCCCCCCCACCCCCCCCCACGCGGAGGTCTCGGGTGCTCTGGGGGGGTGTACCCCCCCCCACCCCCCCCTCGTCTTCGGTACTGAGTGAAATACGATGAAGACAAGGTGACTGCTAAACTAAGTGCATATGCAGACTGACTGACGATGTTGTCGATTTGCAAAGGGTATCTGATGAAATGTTATTTTTCGAACGCAATCCGCTACCGGTTTCACTTTGCAGTTCTGCAAATCTTGCCCCCTAATCGGGGTCAGCTATCCGGTCTCTTTGCAACCGTCCCTCCCCGCTCCCCACACCTACACGGTCACTGCCCAGTCTTTGTTTTCAATTTATTGAACGTGCTGCCAGCTGCCCTGGAAACCAATAAAGGCGAAATTGGTTTGATTTGAAAAAAAATGGGTAGCATTGGGTGGCAAAAATAGCAAATTGGGTCGGCTGTATTCCAGAAAACAGATTTTTACGCTGCTCAAAATCACTAATTTTGATGTATTTCATATTTTGAGTTCAAGATGCCAAGTTCTGGAAAGTTTAGGAGCTGGGAAACATTCGGTTTTTTATGGGTTTAAAACAGAAAAGAAACCTTTTTTTTTTCCTGGCAATATAAAAAACCGGTTTTTTACCAACCCTGTCCCTACCGCTACCCCCCCCCCCCTAGAACAACTATGTGAGGGTGTTTGTCCAATTTCAGGGCTACATTAAGGCCCATTCATGCAAGCGCGCGCTGAAGCGCGCTGACGCGCGCTGACCAGCTTCATCATGAATGAAGAAATGAAGCTGCGTCAGCCGCTGCGGCTTTTTAGGTTTTTTGCCCATTCACGAACGCGCGCGCTGAAGCGCGCTGAAGCGCGCCGACGCGCTTCATCATGAATGATGAAGCGGCCTGAAGTGAAGCTGCGTCAGCCGCTGCGGCTTTTTAGGTTTTTTGTCCATTCACGAACGCGCGCGCTGAAGCGCGCTGAAGCGCGCTGACCAGCTTCATCATGAATGAAGAAATGAAGCTGCGTCAGCCGCTGCGGCTTTTGATGTCCGGACCCCAAATGCCGCAGCGGCTTGTCTGAAAAATGAAACGTATTTGCATAATTTCTGCGCTTTCCATTGTGATAGATGCAGACCAAAAAGGGAATGAATTTAATTGTGGTAAAATTAAATTAATTGAGGAATACAGTAAGTTTTATTGTGCAGCGTTTGTGAAAGAAACCAACAGATAAAAAGGATAAAAACAACTGGGCTAAGACGGGTTTCGAACTTTGGCCTCTGTGCTGACAGGCACAACATGTTACCACTGCACTATAGTAGTTCACAGGCGGGAAGCTCTCTAGGTGTTTGTTCATTAAATGTCGTTCAGTTTTATCGTTTTGTGCTGTTGTCTGTGTTGTCTCCGTACGTGCTGTTTAGTACACACTTATACCGCTTCGAGTCGTTGTTTTTGCCGTTTCAGTGAATGTTTTGATCTTTTGATTTGTGCAACATTCACTAATCATGTGCTGCCGTTGATGAAATTTTTTTTGCAATGCTCTACACCGTGGCAACGCTAAAAAAGGAAAAAGGTTTCACGCCAAACCGCAGTTGAAGAAAACAATTACTTCACATCACGGTGTGGGGTACCGATGTGCGCAGCCCTCAAAACCGGTGTGCGTGCAGGCCGCAAGAAATTTATGCGGCGGCACTGTTTCGACACGGGTTTGAGGGCTGTGCACCACTTTGAGGGCTGTGCACCACTTTGAGGGCTGTGCACCACTTTGAGGGCTGTGCACCACTTTGAGGGCTGTGCACCACTTTGAGGGCTGTGCACCACTTTGAGGGCTGTGCACCATTTGCAAGCAACGTGCAAGCAAATTGCATCCTAGAATGTTCAGTCAAAATGCAGAAATCGTACAAAATTGTTCATAAAAAACTGTATTTTGCGGTGTAGCTTTCATTTTTCTTCACTTCGAAAGTCCATTTCACAATTTTTCAATAAATATGCGCCTAAGATCAGAAAACTTTTGGTGTGAAACCATAAAAACAGCACAAAAAAGCGTCAGTTTTTGCTTTGTGGGCTGCGGACTGACACCGCGAGGGCTGGACACGCTTACCGGGCGAAACCGCAAAAACAGTGTCCAGCCCTCGCGGTGTCAGTCCGCAGCCCACAAAGCAAAAACTGACGTATAACATCGTTTTTACGCATTTATGCGTGGCCACAAGCCAACCCAAGTACAAAAAAGCATTCTGAATGAATTTGGCCCTTTTTGCAGTTTGCAAGGCAGCCGGTGTAATGAAGCAAAGCTAGCAAAGCTTGTTCTTGCGGGCTGCACACCGGTTTTAAGGGCTGCGCAAATCAGTACCCCACACCGTCGCACGGGTACAGTTCACATAAATTTCACATAAATTTCTTGCACTACTTTTCTGCTTTGTTGAGTGTTCGTATTCTCACTGTCACACTTATTTTGAGACTAATTACGCTATACAATACTGTTCAGAATCTGTCAGAAAAGTACTAAATGATTTAACAAAAAAGTCTTGCAACATTTGTGAAAGATTGTCACTGACAGCAACAATCAGCGATTTTGCACACACAAATTTGATGTCCGGACATCAAATGCCGCAGCGGCTGACGCAGCTTCATTTCATCATTCATGATAGCGCACTTCAGCGCGCGTCAGCGCGCTTCAGCGCGCGCGTTCGTGAATGGGCAAAAAACCTAAAAAGCCGCAGCGGCTGACGCAGCTTCATTTCTTCATTCACGATGAAGCTGGTCAGCGCGCTTCAGCGCGCTTCAGCGCGCGCGTCCGTGAATGCGCATGTGCTCCAAAACTGAAGCGCGCTGACGCACGCTGAAGCGCGCTGTTTTTTTGCTTCGTGAATGTGTAGCAAAGTGAAGCGCGTCAGCGCGCTTCAGCGCGCTTCAACCTCCATGAATGGCGCTTTACTAAACCAAAGCCAAGTTTACAGTCTGTTTTGTTGTTTAGTTCGGTTTCAATGAAGTCGTTGTAGGTTCCTAATCCTAAGCCCAATCCTAATCCTAATGAAGTCGTTGTAGGTTCCTAATCCTAAACCTAATCCTAATCCTAAGTGAAGCCTTTTTAACAAAGTGAAAGTGCCTTGATTGACAGCTTTGTTGAAGGGGTGAAACATTGGGATCAGGGATCAGCTCCAGCTCCGGTTTAGCTTTGTAGTTTTACGAATTTCAGGTGTCCGGTTAGGGCTCGAAATTTTTTTAACTTAAATCACTTTTAAATTTCGATTTTTGTTTGACAATAACAATCCCTAGTCCCTACCTACACCCTCCCCGTAATGCATCATTATTAAAACAGGTGCATGTGCAGTGGCGGTGGCCCCTGCCCTTTAACACAGGAAAGAAAAAAATGCAAAAACTAAATTGATCATTTTCACCTTATCAAAAAGGCTTGGCTTAGGATTAGGATTAGGTTTAGGATTAGGAACCTACAACGACTCATTGCAAGCAACCTCTGATCAGAAATTAAAAAAATCACTTTTAAGTATGTATACAAATCCACCCTCCCCCCCCCCACTCTCGAAAAAATGCTCTCGCCGTCGGTACTGGTCAGCGGTCAGCTGACGCAAGCAAACGACCGAATTTTTTTGCGTCAGCCCAAATTATTTTTCTGTCATTGACGCACGATTTTGCGTCAAAAAAACCTGGATAAAAAACCGTAGCATGAACGAACGCTTCGGTGCGAGCAGCGGCGCTTTTGAGCGAAGTCGCGGTGGGGCGTCGTCATCGCAACAAACTCAGCCGCAATTTCACGCGCAGTTGCAGTTGCCTGCGAGTATTCGTCGAAAGTTGGCGAATATCCGCACTCGAATCCATCAAGAACGAGATCGAAATGAAGCGGCCGTCGTGCGACACATCGACACGCTGCGCTCGCAGGTTTTGTCGTCACTGTTTTTTGTGTTTTTTTCTTTGTGGATTGTGGTGTGCATCTTCCAGTTTGGCACTTCCTTGTTCAGAATTTCATTGAACACACTACACTTTTCGTCAGATGGTCTCTGTCTACGGTACAGATCTGGATTCGTGCTGCATCTGCCTCATCTTTTCTTGCATCGCGTTGAAGACCATAGTTGTTCCAGAGCCGGGGGGTTTGGTGGAATCATAGACAAAAGACCGCACGTACCAAAAGACCGCACGTGCCAAAAGACCGCAAGACCAAAATACCGCAGATTGGTGTGGAACCAAAATACCGCACGTGCCAAAAGACCGCACGAGCATTTAGAAAGTCGGTTCCGCTTTCTGTTTCGATTTTACAATTGCATCAAGCAACATTCGTATCATTTCTTGTGATAAATTGTGTTGTTTTCGTTTGTTCATTGTTCAAGTTCCACTTTTACGCAACAAAAATGTTTTTTCCTGATTCAGTGGATTTGGAACGCAGCCAAATTAGGGTTAGGGGGAAAAAAAATCCGGATTTTTTTTTTTAAATTAAAAAAAAAATTTTTTTTTTTAAAAAAAATTTTTTTTTACAAGTTAGGTTTGTTCGAAGCGTCTCGTCGAGCTGAGTTCATCTAGACTATTTTCAGAACGATCCGGGAAACTATAAGAGCGAAAATCGTGTTTTATTGAAATTATGTCCATTTCATAGAGGGAAAGTTGCATTTTCAACAGTAAAACAGGGCAATTTTTCACGTGTACTTGAATATTGAACCGTTCTTAGTGGTTCCTCTTTAGAAAATTACCAAAATTTGACTGTGTTCAAAAATTCCTGTTTGCTGTAGCTAAGTCGGCAACGGCAACCCCTGTCGACCCGGTCGCCCCCCCCAAGACACTTACTTTCAGGTTCAACCAGCTATGCTATCTGCCACATGGCGAGAGCCCACTCTTCAAATCATCGTATCGAAAACACGTACCATGATTTCGCGATCACGTTGCGGGCAACTGACAGACGCAAGTTTAACACGTTAGTTTAGCTCAGCACGCAAGTTTTAACATGTGGCCATGTTATCGGGTATCTGAAAAACGGTCGTGTGATGTGGTATTAACCAACATCTCCGCTCAAATTGTTTAACAATATATCGCACAACTCCATTGTAGACCTATAACATACGCCAATCAACAAGATATCATGTTCATCTCATGGCCTACCGACTGAAAAACATGTTCTAAGTTGCAAGAAAACGATTTCTGAAACGATATTTCAATTCAGTTAAGTCATTTCAACGCTAAAAATTGACTCTAGAAGTCATCCAAATCGAAAAACATGGAGTACGTCGGTCAAAATGACCAAATAATGACATTTACCTAAGCACACAAAGAAGTTGGGAAGAAAATTTGGTTTGAACTTTCAAAAAATTATGCCATAAATCGAATTTTCAGAGCAAAGTAGAAGAAAAAATTTTCAAATTTTTTTTTTTAAGTTTGAAAAAAAAAATCCAAATTTTTTTTTTTTTAAAAAAACGAAAAAAAAAATTAAAAAAATTTTTTTTTTTCAAAACCCCTAACCCTAAGCCAAATAGCGTTTTCGGGGTTCAGTGGATTTGGAACACGGCCAAATAGTAAAAATGATTGTGGACACAGCCTTCAAAAACTTACTTTTGTTTGATAATTTGTCATGGATTATCAAAATTAGCTGGGGGAATCGTTAGCTGGGCGACGTTTTCTGTTGGCAGTCTGCGCGTTTCACCGTGTTTGTCTTGTTCATCGTCCTGTCACGCGTTCTCCCGGCGCTGTGCTCAACCAATTTCAACGAACTATGGCTGAATCAACTCAGTAGAACACTGGCAACGCGATGATGTGTCGTTGTTGGTTGGTTCCGATCATTTTTTAGAAACCAAAACATCCAAAATCACAATAAATTTGTGTTTTGTCGTTTTTCACACTTTTTTATTGCAAAGCAACCGATGCTGAATAAAACAACAACCAACCACAAACTACATATCAACGTGTCCCGGATGTTCTGCTGAGATGATTGAGCCGTCGATCGTCGAAATCGGCCGAGTAAATCTGGATCTGAACGACGTTTTCTGTTGACAATCTGCGCGTTTCACCGTGTGTGTCGCGCGCTCCGACCTGTCACGCAGCACTGCCGGCGCTTTTCTTGACCGATTTCGACGAACGACCGCTCAATCAATTCAGCAGAACACCGGCAACATGATGATGTGTCGTTTGTAGTTGGTTCCGATCATTTTTTTGAAAACCAAAAATATCCAAAATCACCATAAATTTGTGTTTTGTCGTTTTTCACATTTTTTTATTGCAAAGCAACCGATGCTGAATAAAACAACAACCAACGAGAAACTGCATACAGTTGTGTTTCGAATGTTCTACTGAGATGATTGAGCCGTCGATCGTCGAAATCGGCCAAGTAAATCGTGATCTGGACGACGTTTTCTGTTGACAATCTGCTCGTTTCACCGTGTGTGTCGCGCGCGCCGACCTGTCACGCAGCACTGCCGGCGCTGTGCTTGACCGATTTCGACGAACGACCGCTCAATCAATTCAGCAGAACACCGGCAACATGATGATGTGTCGTTTGTAGTTGGTTCCGATTATTTTTTTGAAAACCAAAAAAATCCAAAATCACCATAAATTTGTGTTTTGTCGTTTTTCACACTTTTTTTATTGCAAAGCAACCGATGCTGAATAAAACAACAACCAACCAGAAACTGCATATAGTCGTGTTCCGAATGTTCTACTGAGATGATTGAGCCGTCGATCGTCGAAATCGGCCGAGTAAATCGGGATCTGAACGACGTTTTCTGTTGACAATCTGCGCGTTTCACCGTGTGTGTCGCGCGCGCCGACCTGTCACGCAGCACTGCCGACGCTGTGCTTGACCGATTTCGACGAACGACCGCTCAATCAATTCAACAGAACACCTGCAACATGATGATGTGTCGTTTGTAGTTGGTTCCGATTACTTTTTTGAAAACCAAAAAAATCCAAAATCACCATAAATTTGTGTTTTGTCGTTTTTCACACTTTTTTTATTGCAAAGCAACCGATAATGAATAAAACAACAACCAACCAGAAACTGCATATAGTCGTGTTCCGAATGTTCTACTGAGATGATTGAGCCGTCGATCGTCGAAATCGGCCAAGGAAATCGTGATCTGGACGACGTTTTCTGTTGACAATCTGAGCGTTTCACCGTGTGTGTCGCGCGCGCCGACCTGTCACGCAGCACTGCCGGCGCTTTTCTTGACCGATTTCGACGAACGACCGCTCAATCAATTCAGCAGAACACCGGCAACATGATGATATGTCGTTTGTAGTTGGTTCCGATTATTTTTTTGAAAAGCAAAAAAATCCAAAATCACCATAAATTTGTGTTTTGTCGTTTTTCACACTTTTTTTATTGCAAAGCATCGATGCTGAATAAAACAACAACCAACCAGAATCTGCATATAGTCGTGTTCCGAATGTTCTACTGAGATGATTGAGCCGTCGATCGTCGAAATCGGCCAAGGAAATCGTGATCTGGACGACGTTTTCTGTTGACAATCTGCTCGTTTCACCGTGTGTGTCGCGCGCGCCGACCTGTCACGCAGCACTGCCGGCGCTGTGCTTGACCGATTTCGACGAACGACCGCTCAATCAATTCAGCAGAACACCGGCAACATGATGATATGTCGTTTGTAGTTGGTTCCGATTATTTTTTTGAAAACCAAAAAAATCCAAAATCACCATAAATTTGTGTTTTGTCGTTTTTCACACTTTTTTTTATTGCAAAGCATCGATGCTGAATAAAACAACAACCAACCAGAATCTGCATATAGTCGTGTTCCGAATGTTCTACTGAGATGATTGAGCCGTCGATCGTCGAAATCGGCCAAGGAAATCGTGATCTGGACGACGTTTTCTGTTGACAATCTGCTCGTTTCACCGTGTGTGTCGCGCGCGCCGACCTGTCACGCAGCACTGCCGGCGCTGTGCTTGACCGATTTCGACGAACGACCGCTCAATCAATTCAGCAGAACACCGGCAACATCATGATGTGTCGTTTGTAGTTGGTTCCGATTATTTTTTTGAAAACCAAAAAAATCCAAAATCACCATAAATTTGTGTTTTGTCGTTTTTCACGCTTTTTTATTGTAAAGCAACCGATAGTGAATAAAACAACAACCAACCACAAACTACATATCAACGTGTTCCGGATGTTCTGCTGAGATGATTGAGCCGTCGGTCGTCGAAATCGGCTCAGGAAATCGTGATCTGGACGACGTTATGTGTTCCCTTTTTGTGCTCACGACATGTGTCTTGTGCGCCGATCTGACACGCAACGCGACTCTGCCGGCGCTGTGCTCAACCGATTTCAAGGATCGACAACTCAGTCAATGATTATTGTAGAATAAAAAAGGATAGGAAGACAAAATAAACACAAAAAAACATATCATAATCACGTACGCAGTGAATGATTTTGGTGCGGTCTTTTGGCACGTGCGGTATTTTGGTTTGATAGGATCTGCGGTCTTTTGGTCACAAAAAAATCTCAAATGTGCGGTCTTTTGGCACGTGCGGTCTTTTGTCCGAAGCCGTTTGGTGAGGGAGTACAATGTACAATATTAAGGCCTGTTTATGCCTGATGTATGCAAACGTACGTCGACTTACGTCAGGTAGGAACGGTAATATGCAATCACACAAGACCTGAAGTGACGTGACGTGCCGTACATGCATACGTCTGTATGAACGGCAGTATGCACTAACACGGCGCCTAAAGGGACGTGCCGTGCCGTACGCGCATACGTCCGGTATAAACGGGCGTTAAGATAGATGGAGCAAATTTTCCAGATTAATTTATAACTGCATTTGAGGGGGGGGGCTACAGCAACTATGCAGCTCGCTTCGCCGTTCGTTTCGATTGATGTTGACTGTAGTCCTTCTATGTTTCAGCTTGATTTCATCCAAGACAAAGTGACACGTGATTTGGCCGTGCGCAACGACGATCGCGAACGACAGGCGACTGAGATCATGGCCGAGATTGAACGAGCGCTCGGGCTCGGCGACGCCGGCGGTGGAGCAGCGTTGGAGCGCGAGTTCATTGAACAGGTGGTGGCAGTGAAGAAATTGTGGTGTTCATGGTATCAAGTAAAAGTACCGTATGTCATTTTTTGTTATCGCGTTTGAGTGGCGGAACGGATCCCGGCTGCAGCACGTGGTAGACTGGTTCGAGTGAGAAGGAACTTCATAATTTTGTTGCTTGACCAAAAAAAGCGCCAAAACCGCTCCTATCGGGCAACTTCGATTGCATTCAAAGTCAGTGAAAATTGACGTAGCATTTTCTGCAATGAACGCCCACGAAAAGCACGTTTAAATTCATTTCAACTGATTGATTGTTAATGTTAAAACATCGTTTATATTATAATACCGCTCGTCCGTTCGCCATAGATCCCATCCCAACCAGCCCAGTTTCGACACGGCAGAAACTTGATTTTCAATTTCAATGCAATGCGCCAAACGCAGCAGTGTTTCTGTGTTGCCTCACAGATCGCGAGCCGTCTCGCGTCCATCGAAACCTGCGAGCTGCACACGTCGTCGAAGTTTCTCGAGCTCGACGGCTTACTGCGCTCGGCGAGTTTATTCTTTGTGCAAACGAGCGACGTTCTGCCATCCGATTTGCATCTGGAGTTGCCTCCGGCCGTTCAACTGTATGCCGGCGCTACGGTCGATATTCAGGTTGGTTTTGGGATCGGCGGTGTCATTGCAGTCATTTTGGGTGGAGTTCTTTCTTTGAGTTTTTGTTTGAATCGTTATTACCGTTTCAATCAGCGAGTTTTGATTAGATTTTTTGGATGCCTTCTTGTTTCTGCGAATTTCGGGCGTCCATTTTATCAGATCAGTTGTTGTTGTGATTTTTAGGCGATGTTTTTAGCCAGGGCTAACCCAGAGAAGCGTACAGAACGCCATTTAGTAGGGCGCCCATCGAGTTTTCTCTGTCACTAAGTGCCTATACACCCCTCGGCGGGGCCTCGATCCCCCGAGCGCACAGACTGTAGTCGAACGCACTACCACCAGGCCACGAGGGTGACCATCAGTTTCACTTATCTTACTGCGGTGTGACTGTTCCACCCAAGAACTCTCTCCCCAACCACCAATGCAGCTCGCTCATGTCAAGGTGCTGTCTGGTAGCGCAACCAACGTGGATTGGGTATATTGGCTGATGATTTCGCCAGTGCTGCTTTCGTGATCGTGACACGTCAATTTTTTCGATAAATCCTGCCTGATATATTTTTATTGGTTTTATTCTCAGCTGCGCTGTAAGCGTCTGCTCACGGCGGCGTTGTTGCACAGCGAACTGGAAGTGTCCGTGCGCGACTCGCGCGGCATGAATCTGCCGTTTCGGTGGAAACGACAGTCGTGCGCCAGTGCTGGTACGCAGCTGTTGCAGGTTGGTTAGTGTTAGTTAGATGAGATGGTGTGCTACTGAGTGGCAAAATGGCGCATTTTCACTGGTGAATCTGCAGGCTGGTTAGATTTGGCGTGTGAGATGGCGTTTTACTGAGTGGAAAAATGGCGCATTTTCACCAGTGACCCTATTTTTGAAATATAATTTGTAGACTGGATTTAGCTGTCCTAGAGTTACAGTCGAACTCTAAATTATAGGGAATCAGCTGATTGGTTGGTGGTCACATCGCATGCATGCTTTCTGTGCAAACCAAACTCCGCCCACACAGCAATTTCTGCGCCGCAAGCACGCATGCACGTGATCACCGACGACTCAGCTGAATCCCGATAATTTCAAGTTCGACTGTTGCAGAACAGTGAGCAGAGACAGAAAATCGGCGTCGTGTAAAAGTGCGGTGTACGTGT
>JASANC010001413.1:0-10053 GCA_030248135.1 Theristus sp. LFF4_11 | reverse complement strand
GATTTGAAAATAGTTGTCAAGCCAAGTTTCTCACCGCTTACGCAAAGCCATATTCCTTCTTTTATATGCGTCTTCCGCATTTTTATTGCTTGTGGATCCAATCGTAGTGAATCGCAATCGCGACGTTCAATCTGTGCTCGAGATCGTCGCGATCCGGCGGCAACGGAATCGCAACCGGGTAGATGATCGCACCGCCGTGGTCGACCAGCTGATGCTTGGTGCAGTCGGTGTGTACCTGTGCGTTCAATCAAGTCAGTACAGTGGGGCGAAATGCGCTCCAGACGGCTAACAGGCATTTTTGTTGTCCTGCCGCTGGGAGCATTCATTTTTTCAAGATTTTTGTTGTGCTGCCACTGGAAGCTGATCAATTTCGTAATGCTGCCAGTGGCCACGCTATAAAATGTCTGAACTCGTGTCCAGTGGCGAATCTCGTGTCACGTCCTGTGTCCCGTCTTTTCGCGTGTCCCGCGTCGTGTTCTGTCCCGAAAAATAGTTAAAAAATTACGATAATGAATTTTTTTCGTGACATCGCGCGACATTTTTAGCATGGCAGCGCAACAAAAATGTTTGGTAAAAGTGTTTGGTAGCCGTTTTACAGCGTTTCAAATGTATCTTCGCAATTTGAACTGAATATCAGACCGCATACGGACTATTTCATTCGGCCGACCTTCTCCGTAGTCAGCTGCAGGCAGTAATATTCAATGTCAAAGTTCACTCGGACAAAGTTCATCTCATGCACATTTCTGCCGTCTGGCTGTTGTTCGTAATAAATCGGATTGTTTTCGAGCGCTCTTCTCATGGCGACCATCGCGGCGGCGTCTGAGAGACGCGTCTGCTCGCTGAACGCCTCGCCCGGCATGTTGTATACCAGCGTCAGCTCTTTTCGAGCGATCTTCGCCACTAGATCAGCAATGTCGATTCGCGTTTCGCCTTCCAAATGCGGCCGCAGCAGTTCCGTCAGGAGGCAGCCCTGAAAAGCGACGATGACATTTGTGGCGTGACTTGTGCCAGCAGTTGCACAATTCGGATAAATCATCTATGACCTATTTTTTTAAACGTGTCCCACTGAAACGACGTCATGTGCCGCAAAACATGCATGCTTGTCGTTCACAGCAAACCAGACTTTCCGTTTAGCCGATTTCTTCCCGTAAACAAATGGTGAATGTCGAATCATTCACACCAAACTGAAATTTTGGTGCCTGTAACTTCGACAAACGGGCGTTTTTAAAGCAAATGACGTCATTTTAGTCCGGACACGTTCGAATAAATCCACAATATTATCTTTTCATTTGAGGAGGCGGAGTATTGTTTAATGATGCGTGGAAAAGCCGCACAGCTGAAAAGCTGTTTCGCGCCCGAACGAAGTTCGAATACAAAATAAAATAAAGTTATTTAGTGAGAAAAGATTAGTTTTTCCCCCAATTTCTTCCACAAATCTGCCGTCAGAATACGTAAAGTTTTGCTGATTTCAAATTGCCACGCAGCCATGAAACATGTCTATGCGTGCAAACGCATAATGGGTCACGTTTAATAAGAAAGATGTGTTGCACACAGTAAAACACACTAAAAATGCCTGAATACATGCCTAAATAAATGCACAATTTTATTCCCTGCCAAAATTCATTCCAAAATTTTACAAAAATGCCAAGCGGAGCACCGCGCAAATTTTGACGTGGCATAAAAATTTCGGCATGGAATAATTTTTGGATGAATGAATTTTGGCATTTTTCCGGACGCGCAATGCACCTGATACAGTGTCAACGTGAAAATCGAACAAATCGACGCAACCAGACACAACCACTGCAGACTGTGATGATGCGCCGCGAACGTGTCCGATTGCGCGATCGTCTGCACGAGACTGAGATGACGCCAGAACTGCCAGACGGTCGGGTTGTTGCGCGACTGTGAGTGCAGCAGGCGTCGCCGCACGGGTGGCAAACGGCCAACAGCACAGCGCGCGTGCATGCTGCTGCCAGCCAGCACTCGGCCGGGAACAGACGCAACAGACGATACGAGTGACGCAGCGAACTGCGCGAGGTGCGGCACCAGCAGCACCGGACGTTGCATGAATATCAAGGGGCAGGTGGAGACTGTGCGCAAGACACTATGCAGCTTGCATTCCAGTCAGTCGCATTGAAAAGCAACCAGAGTTTTGGACACAGTACTGTGGTGTGCACTTCTTCTTGCCTCAACGTTCTCATTCGATCAGCTGTTTTTCATCCATAGCAGTTTCTTGCACACCCCCCCCCCCCCCCCGTCCCGGATATGTGTATCGTATGAACGGCGCACGCAGCTCTGTGTAGGCCGTCAGAAAGTTGATGCTGTCTAAAGTGCCATTGGCAACTTCACCGAGCATGCCAATAATGGTGCCATTGAACACGCCACCAAACGGTGTGGCACCGCGGTCGACCAGTGTGAGCGGCTCATTGATTTCGTAGCACAGTCGCTGCAGAATGTGCAGAGTGGCGTTGTCGCCGTAGCTTGAATAGCCGACCCTCATACAGCTTTTTTTAAAATTTGTCTTAGTTGTTTTTTGACAAAAAACTGCGTCGCTCCTCGCTGGATCTTGCTGTGGTTTCTCGTCTGAAAACTGAAACTAAACTGTGACACTCTGTGGCGCGAATTTCTCTCACATGCACCTTAAATATGTCCGTGGCTTATTGACACAATTTTTTTGCATTCGATTTTTTTCTGTTTGCGCACATGTGGTGGTTTTTAGCAAATATCAGATACGAACAACGCCACACTCAGTCTAATTGATTTCGTGCATATCTTGTTGGTTCAAGGTTGAAAGTCTTCAGAATAATGAAACACTACCAGTCAACTGAAGCACATGTGGCTTCGAGCGGGGCAGCTTGTGAGGCCGATTAAAACGGCGCAGCATTACGCTAGAGAAACCATTGCATAATAGACCACCCCATTGTGTCCATTGTGCATACGTTTCGACTCAAGGTTTAGTTGCATGCATAAAGAATACAAGTTTTGTCGACTCAAACACAATAATGCAGACGACAGATAGAGATGCACAACGTGTTTTTGTGACCGGAAAGCGCAACAATGCGCAAGCAATTTTCCAACTGCGGTGCCAGACGAAACTTTCAAACTTTATACCGGTTGCCGTATGTCTGTGAGACATTTTTCAAACAAATAACGTGACTTGCTGCTCTGCTCGTCTGACACAACATGAACAAACGGCGATACGTGCGTTTAGTTTTCATAACCACCGTAACATGGTCGCTGTCGAACATTTCTGCGGAGGCGCACGAAAATCATCTTTTGGATCGCCAGTCGCCGGAGCAGCGGCGTTGTTTCAGTTGCGCGAGCGAATTCATGGACGGCAACTGGCACGCGATGGCACGCATGTTCAATGAACCGATGCGATTCACGAATTCGTGCGCTGATCCGTTCGATGCGGCACTGCTGCTGCGGGACGACGTCGCCCAGTGGACTCGACGCTGCCCCAGTGACGTGTGCGTGAAGTTCTCCGTGCTCACCAGAGTTGAAGGTGCACGATCGAAGCCGTTTGGTTTCACAAAAAAATGACGAGCGTAAATCTTCCTTGATTTTTTTCAAGCGGAACATCACGTCCACCAAGACCGGTTCGGCGCTTTGTTCTTGTCAAAAAGTGGCCACTATTTAGCCACCAGGATAGCGGTAATGATGTTCAGTGGCTGTTCTAGCAAGCAAACCACCGGTCACGACGGCCAACTGGGAAGGCTGTGTTGGTGGGACTTTGTTGCAATCCAGTTTACTGTTTACAGGAGAATGGCAGCGAATGTACATGCGTGAGTGCGCCGACCGATTGCCGATCCATGCGTTGGACGGGTTCGCCTCGTCACTCGTTGCCCAATTCGGCCAATGGAAAAGCATCTGCCGCAAGATGCTCTCAAAGAAGATCTTCACTTATTTAATTGACGATCAGTATCAAGCAATCGATTGGGCTGCCCGACCAGCGGACATTTGTTCGTGCAAAACTGATCTGTGCAACGGAGCGGCGGCGGCATCGACGTTGCCGTTGTTGGTGATCTGCATCGCTCTTTCACTTGTTATCGATCACTTTTTGAACTTTTGACTTTTATTTGTTTTCGTCAAGACTTTGTCTCCGGATAATGAACGGAGACGCGTGCAAAAAAGTTTCGAAATCAATTGCGAGAGCAACCGTAGTCTCTGTGAGCACGGCTCTAAATTTCAATCCATATGGCATCAAAAAAGCGCAACTAGGGTACATACATGTATTGTGGATTTAATCAAACGTGTCCCAACTAAAATGACGTCATTTGCTTTAAAAACGCCCGTTTGTCAAAGGACAGGCACTAAAATGTCAGTTTGGTGTGACTTATTCGATATTCACCATTTGTTTACGGGAAGAAATCGGCTAAACGGAAAGTCTGGTTTGCAGTGAACGGCAAGCGCATGTTTGGCGGCACATGACGTCATTTCAGTGGGACAGGTTTGAAAAAATAAGTCATATTAATATTGCACAGATCAGTTCAAAAGCTCACAATTTCCTTTCACACCAATCACGTGTTTTGCTTGTTCTTTGTTGGTTTATGCGTCCCTTTCACCGTGACTCGATGCAACACTCTCAGTCCCACTTTCGATCGGGGCGTTTGCGAGCTCGGATCAGCCTCGTGAGCCACTGCCAGATTATCAGACAGAATCAAGTCGCCTGGCCGCCACTTTAAAATATAGTTTTGTTAATTTTGTTGAAATCAGTAAAAATATGGCCGCCACTTTAAAATATAGTTTTGTTAATTTTGTTGAAATCAGTAAAAAAATATAAGTCCTGAGCGTCAAAATACCTTGTGCGAATAAACGAGCCGCTCATTGTCGTGCACGACAGCGCGGTGTATCTCGCGGAGCATCTCAATCGCTTCATTGTCACTGAGCACTCGTTCATTCGGCCCGCCCAAATCCTCAATGAAGCCGTCGATCATGCCACAGTGGAAGCAGAGCGTCTGCACAGAACAGAACAAAAAAACGTCCCTCTGGAGACTGCGCCAACATCACAGAATGTACATAACGCTCTACATTTCGTTGCCTTTGTTAAGTGCAAAACTGAACATCACGAACGCCACACCGTTTCGCCGGTGATCGGATGTGCGTAGACGAGCGGGTGCGCGAGCGCGCTGTACGGCAGCGGCACGTCCGTCTGCAGATTGGACGCCATCGACAAGCGAGACCAACGCTGCCGCTGCTCTGCGCTCAGCGACGTCCAGATCTCGCGCATGCCCGCAAATCTGTGCATGCAAATGGGAAATTTCGACGCTGTTTATGCTTCTCGCATCTTCGAATCGCGCAAGCGAATTGACAAAGTGTAGCTGGTTGGACACATGAAACAACCGAATTCAAAAGTAGCGCCCCAGCCACCTGGTGTCGCCATTGGTGGGCACATGCACCATGTGATAGACGCTGATCGCATAGGGACACTCGCGGAACGTGCCGTCGATGTGCCACCCTGTCCGACCGACACCGGTGCAGCCTTCCATTCGATCGTTCGACACACGGAAAATGTCGCTGAAGAACATTCACAGCACGCCACCAAGATCACGCTGTCGATATGGTGTTCAACTTTTTTTGGTTTTTTCAAAAAAATTTCAATCACCCCTGCATCTCATTCTCAAAATGTTTTTGCGACTTGCACAAACATTGGTTTCCATTGACTGAAAACAAAAAAAAACACATGTTGAATCCTGACATTGCCCATGTGGCGAGGGAATTGGTTGGACGTGATGGTGAGCCGTCCGTTCGTTCGCCGAAACCCAACGGAGTATGGCTGGTGCCTTCTTGGTTTCCGGACTCGGTGGAGAAGCGGGTCAGGGGGAGAAAGGCGTGCTTCGAATCAAAAAAAAATGAAAAACCGCTAACGCTGACGGCGACTTCGGGTGTTTGTAGTACGATTGCGAGTCGATGTCGCCGAACCACTTTGCGATCTGCACCAGGCGCTCCGGCGTCAAACGGTACTGATCGCGCAGCACCAGCAGTCGGTGCTTGTGCGTGTCATCAATGAGCTGCCGAATCGACGCCGGCGCATCAAACGCCTCCGTCGTCAGATCAGCGCCGATCGCCTCGACGCCGAGCTTCAACGGTCGTAATGTGTAGGCGGTCATCGCAGTCTTTAGAAGACTTTTTAATTATTGGTGTAGTTGCCGTGTTTAGTTTACTTGAATTGTTTTTGAACTTGAACTGGATAGGAGAATGGTTCTGTTTTTGTGACTGCCGCGATAGCAACAGTGCAAAAGATGCGGTGTGCGTACGTGCGCTTTCTCACATCACTAAAAAGTTGAAAGTTGAATGTTGAAAAAAGTAGCAGACAGCTTTGAGAAGCTGTAGTAATGCAACATGATGTTTCAGTGTTCGCTCTCAAAATGCCGCGAAACACCATGCCATGATATGCATGCACATTCGTTTTATTCACAGTTTCTACATTTTCAAAAGGCTATTGAGTGATCCCGTAATTGACAAGCAAACGCATAAAACGTGTCGCAATCACAGCAGCGGTATGTCGACGGAGGCCGAGTGGAATGTGGCAAGCTGCTGCGGCAGCGGCGTTGCCGTGTTTGACTCGTGCGAGTTGCACTGGCTCGCTCTGTTCTCCTCCTCCGTGATGACGATCGCAGGCACGTTCGGGATCATCGACATCGCACGCGTTCGAAATGGCGGCTTCTGGCACTGTATCGAACATGAAATCAGTGCAATTTGTTGGCATTCTGCTTGCCGGTTGCTCAGTGCTATGTCTTAGTAGTGAGTGAATTTATGCTCGTATGACACAATCACCCTCAACAACAGGTTGCAAGAAACGAATCGAACGATGAACGCTGGCTTTTACGTTTTTAGGAGCGTTGTTCTTCAGTCTGCTCAGAAACGGTCGTTTCAGTACGTTTGCATCGGCGTTGATGTTCGGATTGGTTGAGTGCTGCTCTTCATCACTGCTGCTTACATGCTGCTCCTGCTGAGACGAAAGGGCGCCGCACCGGTTTTGCAAAACCGTCAATTTCAAGTACTCGCTCGAACAGCAAAAAAGATTTTTTTTTAGTTTTAGAGAAAGCCAATCAACGAACGTGCTAATGTGTATACAGTATGGCCGAATAAATAAGACACTCCTTGTATTCTTCATAAAGGCGGGATCAGTTGCGAGTTGTCTTTTTCAAGAATGCCAAGATTGCCATCGTGCGTGCAAGTGAGAATAAATATTATGAACGGAATGGCAGAAAGGCAGAAAATTTTAAAATTTTTTTTAAAAAGCCAAGCACGTCAAATTTGGCGCACAATTGGGTTTCTGAGTGAACGTTATTTTTCTTTCATTCAAATTTCCTAAAAAAAGCTGCCATGTTTAATCAGCCATTCCGTCCATAACGTAAAGTCTTGCATATAAGGTTCCTCCCACTTATAAGACCCCCACCCAAAAGTGGGCGGAGTGCCACACAAAACAAAAAAAAAAAATTTTACTTTTTCAAAATCCCAACCCCCCCATAAACACCCCACTTCCTAATCTTTGCTTTATAAGACCTCCTCCCACTTATAAGGTCGTCACACAAAATTCCAATTTTTCAGAAATTTTTGATTTTCACAAATTTATATAAGGAGACCTTATATGCAAGACTTCACGGTAATAGTGTGACATCTTAGCACAGTGTTTATTTTTGTGTGTTCTGACGGCCCTAGCAACCGACGCTGCCCTGCACGGAGGAGTTTTGCCGGGTGAACAGTTCGCGCCAGTGTTTCCGGTTGGCCGTGAGCAGGCGCTCGGCGGCGTGCTTCGCGTCGCGCAGCTTGCGGCGGTGTCGCTTGTAAAACTGCACCTCCTCTCGGAAACGCATCGCAATCAGCAGATTCGACAGCTCTGGCGACTCCTGCACGCATTTAGAATTGGCTTACATAATCGAAAGCCGCACGTTTCACGCGGATGATGCGTTTCAATTGGCCACTTGCACTGGCTGATTCACTTTTTGACAGAATCCATTCATTCCAGCACACCTTTTCAGTTTCAAATTTCATCGATCGAACGAGCATCACCGCGAACACACAACCGAACATGAGCAGCATCGTCACGGAGTACATCGCAGCGTCGCGCATTTCCTGCTGAACAGAGATCTGCAATTCCAATGTTTCCGAATTGAACAGCACATTTTCGTGGTGAGCGTGCGTGCATTTCTCTCATGATGGAAAGTATTCAGTTTATTTCATTTCCAGTTACATTACAGTCGAACTCTAAATGATGGGGGAATCAGCGTCGTCGTTGGTGACCACGTCATGATGCATGTTTTCTGTGCAGAAATTGCTGTGGGGGCGGAGTTTGGTTTGCACAGAAAGCACGCATGCACGTGACTACCGATCAATCAGCTGATTCTCTACAATTTGATGTCATACGATTCGCATGAATTGATACAACAAGAATGGAACAAAGTTTTATACAAAAGAGTGTACAAACATCGTCACTGTACGACTGAACAGTGGCAGCGGCAGCACCATTGCTGTTGGCCAAGTTACTCAAATGCACAGTGACTAGCACAGAACGACCATGGTGATCGGCATCTTGCTGACAGCTGGAAGCGTTTAGGAGCCATTGGCAATCGCACATTCCTGCTGTCCGCTTGGTCGCAATCTTTTTGTTCGAGAAACCTTTTTGCCATGCACTTTATTTTGCTAAACACGGTCACAATTTGATGAGTTCTGATGGGAAATTTCAATTTATAAAAAAGGTTGTGTCCGCTGTAACAAACAACAAGTAAAATGTTTGTTGGAAAAGGTGATAATCCATTAACTTTCCGCCTCACGATTAGAGAAAGAGACGCTAATGAGAGTTTGATGGTACGTAAATGCCATGTTGAGCACAAATTAACGAAGTGGATATCGTGTGTAAATAACATTTTATGCGTTGCAAGGTGGAAAAAAGAAAGAAAGCAAAAGTTAGTCCGCTAATTTTTTTTTCAATAGGGATGTCAACAGAGAGAGTCCATAAATTGTGTTGATGTGGTGTGTCAGACTGTCAACGTGCGACCACTGGTCAGTTGCGGCACCAACGAACGCTTTCGGTTTTTCAAATCCTGAAAAAATGATGTGCTCGAAAAAAAATCAGAATTTCTAAAATACTCCATTGGCGCAGCACAAGACAAACAACTGAAAACGATGCTGTTCAAAACAATGCTAAATGAACCTGATCAATGGAGACGCTGCTCTTCATGAATGGCTCGATCAAACGGCTGTGGTCGTGGTCGCGTTGCTTCGAGTCCACCGAGAAGTCGTACAGCAACGAGTACGCACTGACACGCCGCGTTGAGCAGTCGCTCAGCAACTGGTCGGTGGCGTTGCCGTCGCTGCTCGCTTCGCTCACCACAATTGACGGCGGCACCCGTTTGTCGGTGGTCGTCGTGCTGACGCTGCAACCATGAATGCGCACAACAACAACCATGAATGCACCGGGTGTGCTCCGTTGAACGCTGAGGTCCTTGCTATCCCCGCGCAGCTGCTCCCTGGCTGGCATCTCCCTCACTGCGGCCCTAAACACGCACCATTTTCGCGGTGCTCGCAGGAAAAGCAGACATACGGTATGTTTATGGCTCCCATGCAGCGCTCGAACTACAACTACAATGAGGTACAACACTCGCCAGCCGCAAAACAACAACAACAACAACAACAACAACAACAACAACCATGAAAGCACAGGCTGGCTGGCACGCACTGTCTGCAGTTTCATAACCGCGCCCCAAAGACAACGTGCAGTAAAATACGTACGAACCAAGACCGCCGCGGTGTGTTCACGTAATCGCGGTATGGCGGTGCATCGGACTGAAATTTAACATGAATATTGAAATCCGTCTCTGAAAACAATGCGCGTTTTTTTGAGCATGCGTTTTTCGTGTTGTTGCACACTCGGGTGCTTTCAACCAAATACTTTAGATAATTTTCAAAAGGATTAGCGTTTTATTGCAGCGACCGGTAACACGCGCGTTATGATGTCGGTGCGAACGAACCTTTCAAGTTTCATGCATCCAGCACACTCAAAAATTCAAAAACAAAAATCTGAAGTGGAATTTCGGCATAGAATGAATT
>JASANC010001411.1:0-13315 GCA_030248135.1 Theristus sp. LFF4_11 | reverse complement strand
CATTCATACTCCCACGCAAATCAACAAGAGTTTGGTAAAAAATGGTGAAAATTAACGGAAGACAACACCTTTTCGTCACTGGTGCTGGTGTGTACACAGCGGTGCGTACACTACGTTAGCAACGATAATGCTACATGCAGCAGTGTTTTGCAATCGCAGTCTCTGATTGTTGTGTTTTTGCATAGAGTTACAGAATTTCGCTGTGATTTCAGACTAAACTGGAGAGGACAATTATAAAATAATTTTAAAGCTTTTTTCGCTTTTCAGCAAAACAAACGCGGCGCAAAAATATTACTCTTGTGTACTTGTATCCGTGTGTACCACATCAGAGTCTTGAAAAGCGTTGTCGAGCCAAGTCTTTCACTGCTTACACAAAGCCATATTCCTCCTTTTATATGCGTCTCCCGCATTTTTAGATAATATTTCATAATCTCAGTTCAGTTTTTTTAACTGAAACGCAAAAGTGTCCGAACATGCTGATTCAAATTCTGATCACCGGTCGGCTGCAATGCGGCGGTTGGTGGGCGACTTATATGCGTTTCAGACGGTTCCAAATTCGAATGTCTGCGTTATAGATAATCCTCGTGTGAAAATCCATCACTAATTGGACCGTACAATAGTAACTTGACTTTATACCAATCAACATGTTGAAGAAAGAAAGTCGCACTTTTAAACAACGTTGACACCTGAAACAAAACACCTGTCGAAAAAGGTTCTGGTCTTCAGAACAAGGATTCTAGTTTGCCCAAAAACGTCTGTTCCTTTTCCAGCTACGCGACGGCGCTGTCACTGGTGGCGACAGGTCAGGTGAACGTGAAACCACTGATCACGCATCGATATGCGTTCGAGAAAACGTTGGAAGCGTTTGAAACGGCGAAAACCGGCGCTGACAACGCGATAAAAGTGATGATTAAGGTGGCTGGCGATTGATTGGGTGGATGTGTCGACTGATATATATGGTTTTACACATTTGCACACACTATTGAGTATATTCCAAGCGTTTC
This sequence comes from Theristus sp. LFF4_11, assembly GCA_030248135.1. Taxonomy (NCBI): domain Eukaryota; kingdom Metazoa; phylum Nematoda; class Chromadorea; order Monhysterida; family Xyalidae; genus Theristus; species Theristus sp. LFF4_11. The sequence goes on along the minus strand of JASANC010001411.1, from coordinate 12,311 downwards.
AGACATTTTTTTGGATCGGATTAGTCCGGTGCTGTTCGCATTCTTGGTTAGCTGGTCGGCAATCTTGTCATTTTTCCAATTTTGTTGTGGATTTTGAATATTTCAGTTTATTACACTGGTTTATTAAAATTATTTATTTCGATTTGCTTTATTGCACTCACGTCTTCGATACCATTTGAAATTCAGAAATTGAAAGAATAAATATCACAATGAAAATGGTTGGGAAAATATTTGTACACGCGTGTGTGTGTTTTGGAGCACTGACAGAATATCTGTGATGAAACAAAATTTTGTCACATTGATTGGAGTGATTTGCAATGTAGAACAGTGGGAACTGTAAATCATGGGCAATCCGGCTGATTGGCTGCTTATGTATCAGGCTCACTGATTGATGATCCACAGCCAATCCCCGTGCCAACTTCAATTGCCCGCATGGTGCATGTGCAAATTGCATGCACGTTTTACAGTTTTGACACTTGCACGCACCGGCACCATTACAATTGACAGCTTCCTGTGTCAGCTGGTTGGTAGCGTTTCATACTCTCTGCGTCTGGTTGCGGTGGCGAACGCGTTTAGTGATTGCATGATGTTTGCATCGTTCAAACAGACCGTCAGAAAATCGCGTTCAGAGATCACACCGTCGTGGTCGCGGTCGAGTTTCTGGGAAATGTTCAACAAAAATTTTCGACGAGCTTTTTTTCCATGCGCAGTGGAAAGTAACAGGCTGATAAGCTTTGGTTTAGCAGTCGCTTCAAGTTGTCCGTGCTAAAAAAAGTCAATCCAGCCGATCCGCCTTCAACATGACGGATACAGAACTACTGACATTTCACGTGCAAACATCACTCGCTCAGTGCATCCGAAATTCAAAATTAACCAATCAATAATGACCCCAAAAGCATTTTAGCCCGTCTTCATTCCCGCTCGCCCACCGACCAGGAACGACTCATTCGCTCGTGCGCTCAATTCGCCCTCGGTCACCGGTGGGCGTGCGTTGTCGCCCATCATCGCAGACAACGCACGCAGCATGTCGCGAACCTGCGCGCGATTGTTTCACGTTTGAAACATGTGAACGATTTTGCAGACTTCTGTTCAAAATTCTTCATTTCGACATGGTCTTTGTCTGAGTTTTGATCCCGTGCTGAAGTTTCAACTCATTCACATTGTACTTTAAAAAAACTCGATGTTTTTTACTGTTTTCTTTACTATACATGCTCAAATGCCAAAATTCATGCCAAAGTTCGTTCCATGCCAAAATCCCACACAAAATAATGCATGCAAAATCCATTCCGAAATTTGCACAAAAAGACAGTGGCGCTCAAATTTTGGCATGGAATTTTTTTTGCACCGCTCATGGCTTGAAATTTTGGCATGCAAATGAATTTTGGTATAGATTCTGGCACTTTTTTGGCGTGTTAGTCACTCTGTACCTCGTGCCAACCGATGCCGCCCGTCTGGTCAGCATCGTAGAGGCGCCATGCCCAGAGCAGTTTTTCCTCTGTTGAGCCGCGCGACAGCACCGAGAGACCGCCGATAAACTCCTGCGTTGGTGGCGTTTTTTATGTTTCTCCACTGTTTTTTCGGTTCGGGTTCTCCACGGGTTTGAACCAGCCGTGGTTGCAGGCGAACGTGTGAACCACTAAGCCACAGTGTTGAACAGTCACAAGTTGTATGTACAGTTGAGTTCACCTCAAAATTGATGTATCCATTGCCATCGGCGTCGAACGTACGAAAGACGCACTCGGCGTACGCGCGCGTGTCGCCGTACGGGAACAACTGACTGAAGATCGTCGTGAAATTCTGTCTCGTCACGATTCCGCTCGGGCAGAACTGTTTATAGGAGCGATAGATGTTGCGCACTTCGAGTTTCGAGAATCTCGTGTGCTTTACGAGGTGGTCGAGCGAGGCGGACTTGTATCGAAGCGACATTTGGTTGAACAGTTCGGTCAGCTCTTGTAGTTCGTCGCCTGAACCGACAGAAAGCAGAGATTGTAAACACACAAAACACTGAAAATTTGACACTAAGTTTTTGTGTGGATTCCTTAGGAGGGAGGGGAATTAACAAATGGGTTTTCCTTGTAAGCTCAACCTTACTCATGCCTGGCGGGTGTGGGCGCTTCAATGTTCGAGACCCGACTTCGACCATTCCCGGGGCGTTATCAAATTTGCGGCGCCGTAATGGAATAATGAACAAATAGAAAGAACAATGAATGCAAAAAACGAAGCTCACGCATGTCGTCTTCCATCTCGGGCATTTGGTATTTGATCTCCGTGAAACATTCGTTGAGTCTGTCCAATAAACGAGTCCATAGCTGCGCCAGCGTTGTCATACCACTTGGAACGAAGCTTTTTGTGCGTTCCGTGGTTGGTTAGACGAATTTTCTCATCAGTAAAATCGGCTTGAAAACGTAAAATCATCAAAATAGAAATTCCGAACACTTCCGTCCAAGTCGGTTTGCTGACTCATCTCTGATTGTGTTTTTTTGTTCTTGTCTGCACGTCTGATCATGCCTCAGACAGATCAGACGCACGTACGAAACCCGGAAATGACACGTTCAACCAGCCAGTGTGAAAAGATACGCTGGAAATTAATTTCAGTTGTCTAGAATAAGAATTTTCTTTCGATCGAACGTGTGCGCTCAGCTGCAGCTGTGTGTGAGAAAAACAAGGAGTGGACAAATAAAAAAGCATTGTGCTGTTGCGCAAGCTTGTGTGAGTGATTGGTGTGCCCCGTGCCGTCGCACGCTCAAGACAGTGCCAGAATCCATGCCAAAGACTATGCCAAAACTTACCGTCATGCGCAATATTGTCGTGGAGCTCCGCTTGGCTTTTTCTGCATTTTTTTTACTTAAAGGTTGGATTTTGGCGTGGAATAATTTTTGGTCATGGATTTTGGCACTTTATTGAGCGTGGGTGCGGTAATTGGCTCGTAAGAACGCTTGAGAGAATAGCGGTTGCATTCGGGAATTGCTTCTGATTTCAAAGTTCATTTCATAGTCTACCATTCTAACCGTAACTGTGCGCCTGGTCTACTGTCAAAAAAAATAAAAGTTCAATTGGGACTCAATTGCCTGAAAGAGTTGTGTGATAAATTGACGCTGAAAGCTGAAAAAGTATTGCTTAAAAAAGTGAAGTATAAAAGTGACAATTGTATCATGCTGTTGTGATCGCCGACAGAGCCACAAAAGCCGGATAAAAAAAACGCGAGACACTTGACGAAACTTTGAAAGACACGTGTTGAGCTTTGAAATCATCTTGACAAAGCTGCTACAACTTTTTACTTTCAAAAAGAAGTGCTTGTTCCGTTTGCACACTGATTTCTTTATTTGTGCAATCTGCGGTTCGTGTTTCCAGTTTCACGGCCGTTGAATGCAGCACAATGATTAGGAACGCGAACTCCTACCACTGAGCATCGCGCACCATTGCCAGGAAATTATCACGTTCAGAAAACAGCGATTATAAAATAAATAATGGAAAAGCTTTGAAAACAAAACAAAATACGCGTGGGAGTTTCGATAACAGATTTTCGAACTGTCCAACAGAGGCGGCAGAAACAAAATGCAATTTCAAGTGACCTGCAAAACGGACGCCGACTTTCACAAATCTGTCAAGTGCTCCGCAGTGCTCCGCCTTTGAACAAGAAAACAAAAAACCCGACAAAACAACGACGTCAAGTGCAGAGGGCCGTTCCGTTGGCGAGACAGTCAGTTTTACAACAAACTTGGTGCGCTCGCGAGCAAGTGTGGCAGAAGCGACGAAATAAAAAATGCGACAAATGGTCCGAAAGAAAGATTGTTTGTCGATGTGTGTATATTTTGTCTGACTTTCAAGAATTTGCAAAAGGAAGCGCGGTGAGAAAGGTGCCAGCTCCTTTTCTGCTCAATCTGTTCGAAGCTTAACTGATTATGTAAATTCCCCCTCAGAGACCTACTCTTCCGGGGGAGTGTGTTACTAGGATTATCGGCACTGAACCCTAGAGTAGACACTCCAAGGGGGTGCCTCACGCCAGATGCAGTGCGGCTTTGGCCACCCACTGTCAGTGGCATCACCTCACTAGCACTGGTTACAAAGTGAGGGCTTCTAGTATTCTCACTCCTAGGCTTCTGACTTCCCAGACGTCTCAACGTGGACTTCTTGTTAGCGTCAACCACGGAACATGTTATTGGCGTCGCTGGGTTAGCGTCACACATACGTTAGGGCCCCTCAACGCTTTCCTCCTACCTCTAGTCTTACTGAAAGAATAAAAGAAACAATTAAATAAAAGACTGTTGCAGGTAACTTACGGTTTACAGATTTTAGGCGAGGCCGGCAATGTTTACACCTGTCGCTATCGGCGCAGGCAGTGAGTTGTCGCCCAGGCGCCCCTACGTCAGGCGCAGTCCTGGACGGATCGCGTAGTCGCCGTTGATGTGGGGCGACCACACGGTACCTTCACTCCGATGTTTCACTTTATTACGATGAGACCAAGTTATTTGGTGCTTTCGATTTTATTGTGAAGTCGGATGCGAGAAATACAAAGAAACTGTGGAAGGAAACAAAGTTAAATGCACAAAAAGATAGAAAACCAATGTGAAAAGAAGAGTTTAACTGTTGTAACTGGTGTGTGTGGTGTAAAAGAACAAAATAGTTTAGCATCCCAGTTGAGGAAAGAAGTAGGCGCCAGGTGTGGACCTGACAACTTTCCCCCCCTGAGATGTGGTCTCTTCCACGAGACCGACAAAAATGGTGGTGGTGAAAGAAGAGAAAAGAGAAAAAAAACTTGGTAAAACAATAATGGTTAGACTATTGTTGGGCTATTGTTTTGAAGGCATCAACGACAACACAGCACCGCATCAATAAAAATTGAAAAACCAATAAAAACATAGAAACTAGGGCCACAGGCCAACAGACAATGACCTGTGGGTGAGGCCCTCTCATGGTGTTCTATGTGGATCTTGAAAAATATAAAAAAAAACAAACAAAAACTTTTGATCGTAAAAATAAAACAAAAATCTTGTATCACAAGAAAAACAAAAAGTAAAACGGTTCCTAGGGTTCTATTGGAATCGAAAATTGGTTAGTGTGTGGAGGTGACACAACAAGAAGAACCACGGCAGGCCAACAACAACCCACCGGGCTCTACCACAACTAAACAAAAATAAAACACAACAAAACAACAACAATGAAACAAAATGAGAATGTTTCTGGTATCAGTCGTACCGAAATGTACAATTGGGTAATAAAAATAACCGGGATAAAACAACAATAAAAATAAACAACAGGATAAAACAATAAAGAATAAAGAATCACTCCTAGGTTTGGGGGCCCATCGGTGGGAGCGGTGCTCACCACCGATCGACCAAGACGCGGTGATTCGGCGGAACAGCACTGAGGATGGCAGCAACAGAAATGAAATGCAGTACGACCCTTCTACTGTCCGAAAAACAGGGTTGGCAACGGCACAAGGAAACCAGCACAAACGATGGAAAAAGAACGAAAACTAACAATGTTTTTGATGATCACCAGTGGATCGTCTTCGTCTCTACCATCGTGCCGGCTGTTGCGGCGTTTATTGAGAAAAAATACGTTTTTATGTCCAGATACCAACACATGGAAAAACAACAGAATACAACAGAATGAAACATGTTGAGAGAAATGCAACACAGAACACACAGCGCAGCTTGAAGTCAAAACATTGCAGCATGTGCGCTCAACAGTGAGAGCTCAATTGAAACTGTGAGATAACGCGCACTTTTTCTCGCGGTAGTTTTTCCGCGACACTCCAAACAACAGCAAAAATGCTACTCGGTTTCGGAACAAACAATATAATGATTCACACAATTATAAATGCATAACAATGGAATTGTAATTGGGCAACAATGGCAATGCAAAAACATTCGAATACAATTATGCCAAAATTCTGCCAACGAGTCGTTGCATTTGTTCCAAAATGTAATACACAGATTGCGGAGTGTAATGCAATTGATCAGGCTGAAGCCGTAACTTAGCGAATGGTTTTACAAAATATATATGTTTGGTATTCTTGAAAGTGGTTGCAAGGCTTGAATTTAGCTCACGCGCCTTGCTCTCAGCATTTCGTTTTTCAGGGATTGGTGCAAAACAAATGAGCGGTACATCAAATTCTTTTCGCAACTGTAATGCAAGTTTCATGAATTTGTTTGTTAACTTTTCAATGTTACTGTCAGCAAAAACCTCATTTGTCCCAACGAATAACAGCACAGACACGGATGGCTTCGGAACTTCCGGTAGAAAATTGTGAATGTCCCTAATTTTCCAACCAGATTGCGATTTTATAAAGGAGTTCCGTAGTTGGGTGATGTTCAACTTTTTGATTTGCGAATCACCGATTATTGCATGTTTGATGATTTTGTGGTCCGGTTTGCTGCGTTTCTTCATGACGGACGTATTGCCCACGATTTCGACTGCAGACGTAGATGGCTGTTGTTCCTCGATAACGGGTTTGGCCACGGATTTGACTGCAGGCGTGGACGGTTGATTCGTCATGCTGGGGTTGGCGACTGGTTTTGCTGCAGGCGTATGCGCTTGAAACTCAACACGAAGGCCCAATGCACGGGGTACATCGTTTGTTTTCGCCCATTGCTCGCATGCATCTTCTGAAGGCGGTGGGAATTGTTTCGGATCGCGCGTCGGAGCTTTAATTGACTGTTCAACAGGCATTGAATCATCCTCAGTGGAAGTGGCAACCGACACCATATTGGTTGAATTGCTCGCGGAGACAGCAAGAATTTCCAACATTAGGTCAGCGATGAGATCCTCTTGAAGAATCAGCTGTTGACTGGCCGCATGAGCTCCTCTTTTAGTTAATTGTGCGCACTTTTTATTGATGAGTTGTGATGCGATTTCGCGTTGATTCGCCATAGCTGTAGCCACCGAAAGAATGCTTTGAATGTGACGAGAATGGGACGCAAGAAGCAAACGTGCTGAAAAAGTGATGTGTGTGAATGTGATGAATTGCAGAACGGTTTGCGAAATTCAGAATGTGACGAGACTGGGCGAAAGAGTGCTCAGGTGAGAACGGTGCACTGAGCGAAAGGTTGCTCAGCCAAATGAGAAAACTGAGCGAAAGTTTGCTCAGCTGAATGTGATGAAGAAGAATGTGATGCACCTGAATGTGTTGAAGAACGCGATATGCACATGAATGTGTTGAAGAAGAATGCGATTCACATGAATGTGTTGAAGAATGAACGCATGAATGTGTTGAAAAAGCCGGCCACGAGCCACGTTTCAGCTGGTGAATTGCCTCGGCTGCCGTGAACGGATCTGAATGTGGAGATTATTAAATGTGAGATTATGAATGTGATGACACGAATAACGAAACACAAGAATGTGAAGCAGATATGGATAATGAAATGAAAACCCGTGACACTATTTGGCTAATAAGCGTGCCACGATGACGGGAAGCAGTTGGACAATAAACACTACTCCCAACAACACTAGTATAGCTGTCACAATGGTCGTGCCCCAGTGTTGCCAGAACGTCGCTGCAATATTGCCAAAGTCGATTGTCGAAAACGATCTGACATCAGCAATGACGTGACCGATTTTTCCCATTCGACCTTTCTGGACATACGACAACTTGCCCTCGATGGTGAACGACGTTTCTGAATTTCCGCAATTAACGGTGCAGTCTTCGTTGACATGTCCCGAAGTCAGGTGGACGCGATGTAGACTCGTTCGACCGTTTGGTTCGCAGGGAACAACGATGCGGAAAGATTGGCACTTTACATGTGCCATTGTTGCAGTTCGATCTGTTTCACAAGTTAGCTGTATTTTAGCTCCGGTACGGCAGCTGAAACAGCCTGTTATTCCGTGTACTTGCACTGTGCAAACGTTTTCTTCTTTTTTCTTCTTCAGCTTCAGGTCATGCATTGAGATTTGAAGATCACAGGTTAGGGACTGTTCGAATTCAGCCACTACGGAACCTCCGTCTTCAGAGACCAAGAGATCCATTCCTGCACCTTTCATCGGCAGCGTATGTTCTTCTTGGAGAAATAACTCTTCGAGAGTCAAATCATTGCAATAGCAGCTAGCACGGGAACTCCTTGCTTCACAGCGGCAAATGTCGATAGACATGTAACAATCCATTGTTTTCGCTTGGGATTTTGATGCGCACTGTACTTGTCCAAGTTGTCCCGCTACTGGTTGGCCACTGCCGCTCGTTTTTTCTACGAGTGCAACACGACCTTGGTTGTCGGTTACGAAAGATGAATACAGAATGGGTGTTGGAGCTTGGCTGATTGATGCGATGGTGAACGTTATTGATTTCCACTGTTGAGGAACAGCCGGAGTCAAACTCAGTTGGTGAGTTTCCTTGTTGCCGTTGTGGAGCATTGTGACTTGAATTTGTATCACATATTCCCACTGCACGCAATCAAAGACTTCGAACACCGTGTCGCTGGTGGGCATTGCGTAGTAACGGTAGTACAAACATCCGCTGGTGCAATAGAAGCAGCCATGGCCAGTACATCCTGCCGAATCTTCACAGAACGTAAAACCGGGAAAGTTTGCGGTGTCCTTGATTTCTTCGACGACGCTGTTCGGTTTTATTCCGATGCATTTTTTATCGACGCAGGATCCGCTACCGCTGCAACGTTTCGCACTAGCTGTTTTCATCTTGTAAGACCTTGTGTAAAATTTGCTCCGTTTTTTGCACAGGAGGTCTATTTTCTCCGTTTCCACTAACAGTGTGCCCATTGTTTCGCCGTTTTCGTTCTGGATCAGAAGACATGTTGTTTGAAATGCCGGAGGGACGATAAGCCGCGTTGCTTCTTGAAACCGACATGATATAGTCTCTGCGTCACCTCCCGCCGACACACAGTAGCTCTGCTTTGCGGTTAGCGTCACTGTGTCGTAGCAGCCAAGGGTGACGGACGAAAAGACGAACGTTATTGCGACTATCGACAACAGGATCTTCGAATATCCCGAAGACACTTGATACTGTTGACTAGTCGAGGTGCTCCTTTGTCCGGTGTTCTGTAATTTTTCATTCATCTTGTAGCTTGGCGACTCCGCATGTTTGACTGTTTTGCAGTCAGATTCTTCCATTTCAGTTTTGTTCATAGTATTCAATTCGATTTCTTCTGTTGAATTGTTTTTGTTGGCTTGATTTTGCATTTTTCGTTTGACGCAGATGAAGATCAGACGCCCAACGAGTCCAATGAGTGACAGCACGATGAAGATTACAAGTCCAATGGCACCGATGAAGCTGCGAGGAAAACAATGTGAATTGTTGATACACGACAGGCAAAACCAGCAGTCGATCGTTTCGCAGAATGACTGAGGAAGACACGTCACTTTTACAGTCTTGACTGTTTGACCATTCTTCCACCATTTGATTGACACTTCTTGTTCGTGCATCGTCAATTCCGGTGCGAAGTACACCAGTTCTTTCAATTTCGGAGACTGAATGCGATAGCAGGCTATGTCTGCGCAAATTTCTGCGAACGACATATTGTCCGATTTGACTTCGATTCCACCAGTTATGCATCGAGCTCTGCATGAGTCAGTTATCGGTGATGGTTCGATTCGTTTTTCCGGATAGTAGGACCTTGTAACATGCGCCCAAGCTTTGATGGGTACTTCATCGCCGTCATCGTTGACGAAGAACGCAGATTTTGTTCGTTCCAGAAAACACAGTTGTTCCTGGTTGTTCGAACAAGTTTCATTCTTGCAGTCACTTGGAAAACTACGAATGTCGCCATTTTTTCCAACGCAGGTTGTAGTCGGTCTCTCGTGATCAGAGATCCTTATGTGGAGTGAGTCGACCAAGTGCTGTTCATCATTCGATAACTCGATCAGCCCGAAATGTCCTTGTGTCAGGTTCTGATCGCAGCTATTGTTTCGATGCACAGAGCATATTTTTGGAGCAGCTCCATTCAGGATCTGTTGTTGCTGAATTGAAACATTGAAGGGTTCGTGATGTTCGTTCGGAATACAGTCTTGCGCCCACTCTGGACAATCGCATTTGGGTCCGCAAAACCCTTGTCCAGTGAGTTCTCCGAATGTGCATCTGACTTTCTTTGAGCACAAACTGTTATTCGGTAGTTGTTGAACTACCGTTCCTTCTTGAACACATTTGTCCGAGTACACCACTGAGTACACCATGTCCTGATAGCGTGGAACGTTCGTACATTGGATCGCGTATCCACCGTGCCACATCAACAGGATGTTCATTACCAGTGCACAAGCTTTGACAAATTCACCAAATCGAAGTTTCTTGGTTTTCAATCGTTCGCTTCGACGTGGTTCTTGTGACTCCGGTGCGACTTGCTTCGGTTGTTGATCTGTTGGAGGCTGCTCTGTCTGCTCCGGTTCAATATTCGTTGTTTCGATTGGATATAGATGGTTGACGGGCCGTTGGATTGTTCGTTTGTTCGGCATCTGCACTTCGCACGACCGAATCATTCCATCGACGCCGCGATTTACTTTCGTTATTCGACCAACTTTCCAGGCGCCCCTCGGAATCAAGTCTTCTTTGACGATCACCACGTGACCAACAGCTGGCGTCATTTCCGATACAATTCTGGATTGTTTGTGGCCCATCTGTGTTCGTTCGCGGAGAGTCTGTAAATACATCGTTGACCACACTTTCCACAGATTTTGAGTCACTTCTTGACTTTTCTTCCAGTAATTGATCAGTTTTTTCGTCGCCGTTTCTTGTGGAGTCCAGTCATCGTCTTCTTCTCCAAGAGAAATAGTGCCGTTTCTGTTGACCCCAATGAAGTCAGATGGTGTTAGAATTTGCCAAGATTCCGAGTCCTCGACGAGTGGCATAAGCGGCCGAGAGTTGACTACTGCTTCGGTTTCAGTTAGAACCGTCTGGAATTCATCCAATTGCAACAGCCTTCGATTGACTGCGGCTTTCAAACTTCGTTTTACCGTGCCAACTAGTCTTTCGTAATGCCCTCCTTGCCAAGGAGCAAAGGCAGGTATTAGTTTCCATTCGATTCCTGTGTTGGCACAATAGTTGATTAGTTCGTCGTCCGTTTGAATGGTCTGCCAGCATGCATCCATGGCCTTTTTCGTCAGGACCAGCTGTCCTCCGTTGTCGGATTGGATCAAGGCTGGTTTGCCTCGACGGCTAACGGTTTCTTGCAGAAAAGCTGTCGGTCGCACCAATGGCATGTTGAAACCGTGCGGTCCAGGCGTGCCAGTCGCTGGAGCTCCATGGAATGGCATCGGCATCGTTGTGGCCGTCGCACTTCCAGTGACCGGTCCCGTTATTGACAACTGAGCGAACGGACCTGTCAGTGTCGTTGCGCTGGACAGCGTTGTCGGCTGACTTCTGGACGGTCGATCGAACAATGGGTAAAAATTAACCGCAGTTGCTGCAGTGCTCAACGGCATTGAAAGTCCACCTTGTGTGGGAATGTGTTGCATAGTTGTTGAACCTGCAGCCGTTTGTTGCGGCGTTGCCGAAGTATCGGTGAATGTGTTGTCCGTGCCGGTCTGGCCCGCTTGGCACACAAGCATAGCCGCGGTGCAGCCGACTGCTTGTGTGGTTGAACCCGCATCACCCCCCGCACGTTGTTTGATCAACACAATCAGTTCTTCGGTTTCAGAAACTTTCGTTTCCAATTGTGACACACGCTCTTCGCCCGTGGCAATAAGTGCCAACAACCCATCATCGCTCTCAACCTTTTCGGCATAAAGCACCTGTTCTTGATTCAGCGCTTCACCAGACAACGTTTGCAGCAGATCAGTCCACTCTCTGTAACAACCCTCGAGGTACTCGAGCGCTGTTTTGATTTGCCGAGACATCTGCTCCAAATCACCTTTGAACGCACGTACCTTAGAAACGGCCTCAAAGAATGTGTCGGTGGCACAGAACGGCTCAGTAGCCAGCAATGGTTGTGAGTCACGAATGTAACATCGCAGACGGGCGGCGCGCGGTGCAATGCGTTGACGTATGGCTCCGCTTACCATTGTTCAGACAATTTCAGACGACAGTTTTCAGTTGATTCAATTGATTGACGTTTTTACACTTTGGCGATGAAACAATTTGTTTGAGTTCAACTTGAAAATTTTGCAATTATTTATTGTCGCAGGTAGCGATCCGGAGATGCCACATGTTGCGGCGTTTATTGAGAAAAAATACGTTTTTATGTCCAGATACCAACACATGGAAAAACAACAGAATACAACAGAATGAAACATGTTGAGAGAAATGCAACACAGAACACACAGCGCAGCTTGAAGTCAAAACATTGCAGCATGTGCGCTCAACAGTGAGAGCTCAATTGAAACTGTGAGATAACGCGCACTTTTTCTCGCGGTAGTTTTTCCGCGACACC
>JASANC010001407.1:0-22719 GCA_030248135.1 Theristus sp. LFF4_11 | reverse complement strand
CTGAAAATTTTTGTCTTCTAAGACATAAAATGAGTCAATTTTTGACCAAAATTGACAATTTTTGCTCGTAATTCTTGAAAATTTTGCTAATTTTAGGTAAAATACGCGTTTATACTTGATTTTTAGCGTATTTTTAGCATTATTTTGCTGTTTTTATAGCTTTTTAGCGTTTTAGCTATCTATCTATCAAATTTCAAAATTTTTGTGTTCAGGGCATTCTTTTTGTTAACTAGCACTGTTACTTGCTTGCTGTTGCTCATCACTTGGTGTTACAATTGATGGCACAGGAAAAATAAGAAAAGCCCATGAACAAAAAAATAACAAAATATCAAAAAAAACAAAAAATAAACAAAAAAAACAAAAAAAAAGAAAAAAAAGAAAAAAGAAAAAAAAACAAGTGAGAGAAAAACTGTGATGAAGAAAAGCAACTGTGCCGTGTTTGTTTTGCTTTCTCTTGCTTAATTTAATCGTGCCTGAATGTCAATCGTGGCCGTTGTGCGCTGTCTGATGTTGTCGGTTCGTGATCGTGCTATTTTATTTATTTCTTCTCTCAAGCTTCAATTGTGTTTGCGCGTTTTTTTTAACATTCATTGTTTCTGACTGTCGACGGTTGGTTTTATTTGTGGATTTTGTTTCTTTGTGTGAATACCCGGGCAGTCATCTGCCCATTCGTTTGCATCGACTTTTTGCGTGCTTTCATTCATGCATTCACCAATTTCATCAATAATCTTGTGTTTCTTTAGGTTTTTTTTGTGACATCAATTGTGTTTGTTTTGCATAATGGAAGTTTTGTGAATGTGTTGATGTGAACTGGCCGTGAGGCTTACAAATAAACTTGAACTTGAACTTGAACTTGAACTTGACCGGCCCCCCCCCCAAAGTCACATGGCCCCCCCGCGCCCCCCCCCCAATCAAAAATTGACTCATTTTATGTCTTCGAAGACAAAAATTTTCAGATAGATAGCTGGCTGAGAAAATTTTTTAGATAGATAATAGCTGAGCCGAAAAAACCTCTCTGATAGAGATAGATCCGAAAATTTTTTGGCCCCCCAGGCCCCCCCTACAACAACTGTGGGGGGGGGGCTATTTTTGAATTTTGCTGAGCCGAAAAAACCTGTTTGATAGAGATAGATTCGAAAAAAAATTTTGGGGGGGGCGCCCCCCTAGAACAACTATGTAGTGACCGTGACCTCATTTGCCCTTTTTTCAAACCGTAATCATAAGGGTTGTTAAACAAAATCAAGCAGAAAAAAACTAATAAAAAACAAAAATCCCAATTTAAAAAAATTCAAAAAAATTTCTCCGAATATCTAATTCTCTAGTATGCTTCGAAAACCTCATTTTTGGCACAATTTTAAAAAGTTCAACAAAAATTTTCTTTGACAGTACCTCGTAAAATTGTCAGCAGTCGATTTTGGACCGTTTTACCTTTACTTATAAGAAATTTATAAAAATTTTAAGCAAAAATGGTCAATTTTGGTCAAAAATATTGACTTATTTTATGTCTTCAAATGGCTTTACTTAGCAGTTTTAGCTACTTTTACATAGCGGGCTTTACTTTTATTACATAGCTGTTTTATGGGCTGCTTTTATTTGTTGTTTTCGTTCAGTTTAAAGCCACTTTTTGCCTACTCTTTTATTTGTTTCCACTGGAAAACTATTGAGAACAAAAATTGCCGTATTGCAAATTAATGACAATTAATGAATAAATTAATCAAAGACCTGTTAATATGGCAAATGGAAAATCGGCTAAATAGAGAGTTGTAATTTTGAATCTGAACATAAGTTCGTTTCTATTGTATATGTATCATATTTATTATCTTCCATCAAACTCGTCCATTTGAAACAGGTTTATTTTTAGCTGTGCCGCTTGCCGACGTGACGCAGTTCGCGAAACTTGTCGGTGGCAACGTCGCTTTGAATTTGAATGAATGTCGGTTGGGCAGACAGACGAATGCGTCGTTTTGCTGAAAAAAATTGGAATAGATACAATGAGTAGTAGAAACATAGTTAATCAATCACAATGTAACAAATCCAGAAGTAAATTCAACCGTCACGCAAACAAAGAACAAAAACAACCGTGATAAACTAACGGTCAATTGGTGTTGGTTCTTCCGTCTTCTCTCGTCTTGATCGGCGTGAAAAGCCTGTCCGTTTCCACCTTGCGATACCTTTTGGTGGTTCTTGATGTTTCGTCAAATCGTGGTGTCGTCGAGCGTCATTAGCGATAAGAATGACGTCAGCTGGCAAAACCTCTTTGTCGTCGCTTCTTTGAGCTGTATATGACGCTGCTATCAATCTGCGATAATCAATGTTTCATTTGCTTTAATGAGTTGCTTACGGGATTAAAATAAGATCGGGAATATGTCTAATTTAGAACTGAACTGGACTTCTTGGTACATGTAACTTGCTTGTGTATGTGGTCCAATGTTTTTGCTGTGTTCGGCCGCTCAATGATCATCGAAACCTTGATGCCACGACTGAGAGTTGATAGAATCAGATCTCTGACCGCCACTCGACTAGTCACTGGCGTGCCATTGACGTCAATGATGCGGTCACCAACGGACAACGTCAGCGCTGCAAGCGAGCCGGGCTCAATCTTGCACACGAGCACCTTTAAGACAGCGAATTTCAGACAGCCGAATTGATTCGGAGACTCACACACATTGCATTGCAGTGAACAATGTATAACCTGTAGTCTTGTAGTATGGTGATGTCGCTTGCTAAAGGCCCTTTAAAACTTCTGGCAGCTATAATTCAAACATTTTGACTCGAATCAACCAATCTTCTCTGGTTTATGCGACCTTGTTGTGGATCTCCTTGACGTGCAAGCCGAGTTTCATTTTCGCTCTTGCCGACCAACACAGTGTCACTGGTTTGTATGCGAATCCATCGCGTCGCTCCAACAGTCGCTCTCGTTCCGGCGACAACGGACACAGCGGATATTTGCGCCTCAACTCAAGGACGACGTATGCGTCCGAGGAGCGCTCCAGCCAATAGAGCACTTGATCTTGCGTCGCGACGGCGTGCCCGTTCACCGCAACAATGATGTCACCTGTTTTGTTTGTTTGATTTTTGAGGCTCGTTTTCGGAGCTTTGCCGTCGTTGCCCAAAGAGTTCGTCATTATCCGAGCTTTAAGCCTCCCACCTAGTTGGACAAGCCCATCGGCAGGGGAGTTCAATTGAACCCTCGTGACCATGAGACGCTCATCGGGCACAATTCCAAGTGTTTCGTTGAGGCGTTTTACAAGCGTCACGACATGTAGCGTGGATGGAGAATGATTCATTGTTGTGATGACCTGAAAAAAAATACAAGTGTGAAGCGTGAAAGCGTTAAAGCATGCCAAGAAGGAAAAACGATGATAGATACCAGCTGGAGACCAGAAAACGTGCGGATTTTGTTCTCTGCGTCGGATTTGTTGATACTAGATACAACAATGGCTAATGAGACACCTTTTGACAGAAAATGATGATGCTGAATGAATGATGATGAACAGGAAGAAATTGAATGAGCCAGATGAAAGTTGACGATGACAATTGACCAATACAAGAAGAAACTGAGAATTGTATACCAGTGGGGTTTTGTAAAAAAATGACACTGGTTGTTTTTCATGCCAAAATGCACTTTTATTCGTAAAATATGGCTTTGCCTACATTACTAAACCAAAGCCAAGTTTACAGTCTGTTTTGTTGTTTGGTTCGGTTTCAATGAAGTCGTTGTAGGTTCCTAATCCTAAGCCCAATCCTAATCCTAATGAAGTCGTTGTAGGTTCCTAATCCTAAACCTAATCCTAATCCTAAGTGAAGCCTTTTTAACAAAGTGAAAGTGCCTTGATTGACAGCTTTGTTGAAGGGGTGAAACATTGGGATCAGGGATCAGCTCCAGCTCCGGTTTAGCTTATGTATGGTATGAACATTTGTTCATGCTCAAAAATTTAGACATATAAAAAATAGGTACCTAAAGTTTTTTTTTAAAATTTTTTGAAGAATCGGACGGAGGAATCGGGCGGTGAACGATTCAATGGCGACGTCGGCGACGATGATGGCCAATATAAAACAGCACTGTTCCACCTGCAACGTTTCATTGGTGAACGATTTTGTCGCTCAGCAGCACTACAACGGCAAGAAACACCAAAAACTCGCTGCCGCGAAATTGGAGCGCGAACAATTGGCCCAACGTTCGTGTTTTCTTCGTGGTTTTGCTGAAAACTCAATCACTGAAATAGAATTGCGCCATGCGCTCAGTGAAATCGTCGGCTCCGATAAGATTTCTAACGTCTACTTGGATCGAGTGAACTGCAAATTTGCAATCATTGAATTTACTGATGAAACTGTTGCAAAAGAATTGTGTCGTCGCGGGAAATTGTTGTTGTGCGGTCAATCGGTCGCTGTTAAAGAGCGTAAAACAGACGTATCACAACAGCAGCAAGTGCGTGGGAACCAAAACGACTCGACGAAACGATGTTTGGCGGCAGGTATTTGTTGTTTCAAAAATTGGCCTTCATTTGTGTGTGAACTGTGAATTCAATATTTTCTTTCGTGAAGCAGTTTTGATTGGTCTTTTGACCAGCACGGGCACGACAAACTGTCCGTTCCGCTTCGCTGTCTCGTAAAAATGAGTCAATCATTAACCATTGGTAGAGTTGATAAAAGACGGTTTTTATATGGCCATGGCCGGGAAAAAAACGGTTTTATTACCGTTTTTTCCCAATTTTCCCACACCCAAAAGTTTCAGAAGTTAGCTTGTTTGCTCCTCATATTAAAAACCCCAAATGTAGTCGAAATTAGTAAAAAAGTAAAGTAGATCGTTGCATTTTTTTCTGCACCGGCGCCACACTCACCCACCATCTCCATGTGCTTTCATTCCTCCTCTGCACATTCACTTAAAAATATGACCCCTCCCCCACCGTCACAAAACATGTATCAATCAAAAAATTCATTCAGGGACAATCAGTCAACAAGAGCCAGCCGATCTTCTTCAGTATGAACCGTCAGTCGAAATTGCGACACAGTTAACTGCGCTTTCCAGTTTGCGTTTGAGCGACGAAGATAAAAAGCGCCGCGAGAACATCGTCAATTCGCTGACCGCTTCGTTACGTGACGTTCTGCCAGACGGATTTCAGGTTTTTCTTCAAACTTCAACAACTTCAACTTTTATTAAACACGCAGTCTCAGCTGCAAAATACATGGCGAGTAAGATAATGACAAAAATTATTCAAAAATAAGTGAAACAAACAAACACTATATCATTATGCAGTTGACACTGGTACCGGGCAAGGTTTGCCCATGTATTTACCCAACAAAGACACAAGCTATAGTTGTAAAACAATTGAAGACCACATACTCTATCCAAAAACTCTATTCACACACAAAACGAGAACCGAAAACTGAACAAACCGAAACAAACAATAAAAGGAAAAAAAAACTTCAATGAACGGCTTTCCTAAACACAAGATTAAGAACAGCAACGACACCTGTAACGGCTCAACACTATAATGAAAAAAACAAAAAAACATGGAAACAAATTTATGATATGTCTCTTCATTCGTCATTTTATTATGTTTTTTTTGTCTTGTAATCGATTGTGCTCCAGCTCATTTTCGTTCATATGAGTTGTTTTGTCCCGGAAACAACTTGTACAACGCGTCGTGTTCGCGGCAAAAAAATGCCATGTGGATGGAGTGTGGTATGTAACATGCGGTTCCGGATGCGACATGGCAATTTTTTTCTCGTATTTCATGCGACAGTCCAATCCAAACGGAAAACAAAATCTTCAGGTCAGTCTGTTCGGTTCATCGGTGACGTCATTCGGCGACGCCAGCAGCGACCTCGACATGACGCTCGTGTGGCCGGACGTGGGCGAACTGACGACAAACTGGCTGCCGACGTCGTCGTCGTCGTCGTCGACGGATCGATCCGAAACGATGATGAGCGCGCCGAAAACCCGCTCGACGCACTTTCTGCTGACGTCCGAAATCGGCGACCTCTGCGAGGCCGCGCACCGAATCACGCTGTCGGAGTTGACGCGAATGAATGCGCACGATCGCATTAAATACGTGACGAGACTGCTGAACTTCGTTCGCAAGAAACACCACCGCTCGTTGGCGTTCACGGAGTTGGTGCCGATTTATAGTAATCGCTGTCCGTTGGTGCGTTTCGTCTGGCGTACGAACGACGACGACGCCACGACGACACGCCAGTTGGTGTGCGACCTGTCCGTTGACAACCAGCTGGCGTTGAACAACACGAACTGGCTGCGCGCGTGCATCGACGCGCAGCCGCTCTTGGCGCCGCTGGCGTTTGTGGTGCGCCTCTGGGCGAAGCGGGTCGGTCGATTTTGGTTGTTATCCTTCGTTTTCCAATTTCGAGACACCATTTCGTCACTATTTTTTTGCTATTTTGGTTGTATTTCTAATAATTCAGCACTTTAGCTTTCTTTTGCATATATGCATTTCTTTGTGTATCCGATCCGTCTTTTATCATGGTGGTGTGAAATAGTGCAATGCAATGCACTGAAAACATCAATTGTGTCCAACAATCAATGAATTCACCCAATCACAGGCACCGTTCATCCAATCGTCAATAAAAGTGCCCCAAAACTGCCCATTTTACGCAAACCATTTCAGATCGACGTCAGCGCCGCTGCCAGCGACGACAGTCTCCTGCCGACCACCAAGCAGTCTCACCTGATCAACAATTACTCGTTGGTGTTGATGTGCGTTGCGGTGCTGCAGAAAAACTCACTTTTGCCGCCGGTTTTGTCGCCGGAAGTCGCGTGCGACACGCGAGCGCTCCTAGGTTGGCGGTGCGCGTTCACGGATCCGGCGAAATTCGTCGCGGAGACTGCGGCGGCCACGGCGACGATCGGTGATGTGATCAAGGTGAAGCGAGTGGTTTTCTGTTTGATTTTCAGATTGTTTAATGAGGAGTTCAGATTAATACGGCTGCGAAATTTCGCATATTGTGGGGGTATGCGTTGTCAAGTCGCAATCATTCATTACTTTTTACTGTCCGTGTACTTGATGTAACGAACGAGCACCTTGATGTTTACTGGCATAAACTTGCTCAGAATTCAATTCAAACTCTTCACCCCAATGTGTTTCGTTTTATCCATATCGTTGTACCACAGGATTTCTTCGCGTTCTACTGTTCGTTTTCGCTTTGCGATCGCGTCGTGTCCGTGCGTCATGGACGCACGATGCCTCTGGAGGAATACAAGAGGTTGTGCGAGGAAGAACTGAAAACGTCTGTGAATGCAAACGCAATGGCCGAGTGGCGAGCATCCGCCATCAACGTCGCTGACCCGTTGGTTTTCAAAAATTCGGCAGTTTTTTGTCAATCCGGTCAATCCGGCTGGATTTGAATCCGGACTGGTTGATTGCTCAGTTTTGATGGTTGTACCTTTGTATCGTGTTAGGCATTTCATTTTCGTTTTTTCCGAGTTTTCAAAATGTTGTTACACTGAAAGAATCGATTTATA
This sequence comes from Theristus sp. LFF4_11, assembly GCA_030248135.1. NCBI lineage: Eukaryota > Metazoa > Nematoda > Chromadorea > Monhysterida > Xyalidae > Theristus > Theristus sp. LFF4_11. The sequence goes on along the minus strand of JASANC010001407.1, from coordinate 15,239 downwards.
CAGATTTGTTCTTGCGCACAACACCGCAGCGTTGGTTGCGAATCGCATTGCGCTGAAACTCGAACGCCACATTGGACACGTCGCGAAGCAGATGCAGACTGATCGGTGGGCCAACGAGGCGTTGAAGGTTGGCTTGGGGATTTGAATTGAGTACCGGAGTTTTGCTAAACTACAGACAGCATTTTTGGAACAACACGTTTCAGAGAGTAGAGAACGACACTGAATTTGAACTCACTGATCAGTTGATACATTTCATGGTTATGCGTCTTGCAGCGTCTTGTTTTCACACAGGCGGAATTTTTAAACGTAAACAAAATTATCACTATAAAAAGAACTCACGTTCCACAATTTTTACATTTCAGCTGCTATTTCCCGCAAAAACTGGTTCGAAATCAGCCGATCCGCACCGTCGACCCCCATCAGCCGCCTCAACCGATTGCGAGACGCTGATTCGTCTCTCAGCGCCCTCCTCCGACCAATCAGCGGCCTCCATCAGTGCGCGGCAGTGGTGCGAGCGAGCGAGTGCCAATTTGAATCGAGTGTTCACTGAGATCTTGATGATGCGAGAGGTCGAGAATGGCGGGAGTTTGAAAAATGGAGTTGGCGACGGCATGACGATGGATGATGAAGACGAGCTTGGACCGTCGCCGGCGAAGCGACGCTTTGAGGATAAAAGCTCGCAGACGCGATGCTACGTGGCGACGTGGGCCAGCTGGATTGGACGCCGGAATAAACGCCGGGATATTTGTGAGTGCTGGTTTTGGTTTGAATTTTGATGAAGCTATGTCATATTGTTTCCGTTTAGTCTACTGTTCAATTCAATTCTGTGCCCCGCGTGTTTAGTCGATATGGATCTGTAGGACATTTGAGATTTTTTGAGTTGTCGATTTTCTTGGACAGTTGATTTTCTTTTAATCATTCAATGCTGCTAGAATCGATTCTAAATCCACGCAACTTGAAAATTGTTTGCAATTGCATTGCTCTTTTCATGCAGTCACGCAGTTTCTGAATATTCAGCGACCGAAAAAATGAATGAGCCTGTTTTTTTTTTCAGTGCGCTCAAACAGCCAGTCGGCTTCAGATGAATGGCTACTGGAGCGTCTGGTCACGCAGGCACTACAAGCCGAACAACAACAACAACAACAACAACAACAACAACAACAACAACAACAACAACAACAACAACAACAACAACAACAACAACAACAACAACAACAACAACAACAACAACAACAACAATCACTTGAAACACCGCTGGAGTTTCGAGTGGAGTCGGAATTGGTCGCCGAATCCCTGAGTTCCGCGCATCTGGATGTGGCGATGTCGCCTGTAGCTCGGCAGCCGGAGTCTTTATTCCGTTTTCGTGAATTCGCACACTTCATGCAGAGTTTTGTGCCGCGGCTGTTGAGTAAAGTGGCCGAAAATGAGCGAGCGAATGGGAAAACTGCAGAGCCGATGGAGACGTGAAATGGATTTTTTGTCACGTGCTGCGGGTTTTGTTCATTGTCAGTTTGTCAGCTTGTTGAATCTGGATGTTCGCATATTGTCTTGTTTCGCGGTTGTGTTGTTTTGCGCTAATTTTGTTCTCTTTTTATTCTGTTTTGTTTTGTTTTGTTCGTTTATATTCCGGTGCATGTTAGAAAAAGTCAATAAAAATTGTGTTTTCTTGTGGTTGTATTCGCAGTCGGTGCTTTTCCACAGACGTTTACGGTTTCGTCTGTCATTCGATTTTGAATGGTTACGTTTTTTTGTTGGACATAATGGTGATTCTCATTTTTTTTGTGTGGTTTTCATTCCCATTTTGGTTTAGAATCCGAAACCCCAAAAATGGGCAAAAAGCGAAAAGGAACTGTGCGTGGTGACCCACTTCCGGGCGCCGTCGCGTTGGCCGACCAAATTGGAAGCAACGACATCGTGCGGAAACGACGACGAAGCCAGTCAAACGAGGATGGAGCGGTCGAAGAGAAGATTGAGGAGGTTGGTTGAGGAACGCTTCTAATAGTTTTCTTTTGTGGATCTTCAATATCTGAAACTCCTCATTTTTTGTTTTCAGTTCGTCGACAAAAAACTAACCAAACGCATTCTGAATGAAGCGGCGAAACAGCAGCGCGAAATTGAACAGGAACAAAGCGGCTCCGTGCGGCAGACGCGATCGAAAAAGTGAGCTTTTTCTATCGTTTCGAATTTTCTCGAGAAATTATTTCTGTAGTGGAAGTTTCGTTTCTTTCTGGTTGTATCAGGCACAAGACGACACTCGGTGCCCCGACATCCGACCAGGATGACGTCGAGGAAGAATGGCCAGACCTGACCGACGATGTTGACGAGCCGGTGGACGTGGTGGGTGATTGATGGGCTTAAATTATGACGTCATGTGACATAAAAATAGACTGGTCATGGCGTGCCTTTTCGCTTTCGATGACGTCTTGTGCTCGAAAAATGGGCTGGTCATGCACAGAAAACCGCCCGTGCTTTTCGCTTTCTTTTGCACGTGGAAAATGTGGGAATGTGTGAACCGGACTGCAAATCTGATGCCTGAAGGCCTATGTATTCATGGACTTTAGCACGTGAAGCTGCGGTGTTTTTGCTCCATGAATGTGAAGAGAAGTGACGCACAGCGCTTCAAGTTCCATGAATTCTTTGACAATGACGCGTGCGCGTTTTGAAAGCAAATGACACAATTTCGGTCCGTTACGTTCCAATGGAATTTTAATCATTATTTTGTCGTTTCGCACGTTTTTTTGCTCATGTTCAGTAATCTGTTGACCAAGAAAAAACCAGTTTTTTCACAGCACGTTGACCCTGAACTGCAGTCGGCGTTTGATCGATTCTTGTGCCCCGATCAGGCAGAACGTCGCACTTTGTTCGATCTGATTCAAGAGAAGATTGCTGAGAAACAGACTGAGGTGGCCAGTCAAATGTCCGTCGCAAGTGGTCAGTACAGTCGAACTTTAAATCATGGGGAATCAGCTGATTGGTTGGTGGTCACGTGCATGTATGCTTTCTGTGCACACCAAACTCCGCCCCCACAGCAATTTCTGCACAGCGAGCATGCATCACGTGATCACCAACGACGACGCTGATTCCCTATAATTTAGAGTTCGACTGCAGTCAGGTACATGTGGCTTTAAGGTTCGTCAAAACGAGGGCCTTGAAAAGACGCTTTTTGAGAAATTTGACCGCGTCTATCAGCAGCGTAGCTGATATGCTCATACTCATGTAGCAGTTTAGCCAGTAACATGTGGAAGTAACAAAGAAGGCACATTTTGGAAGTAACAACTGCAAAAGCTTTTGTTGTAGCACATACAGTCAATCTCGCTAATATATGCATGCAACTAGCTGATTGGTTGGTCATAGCAACGCTCAGCGCTGATTGGTTAATCATGAGGTGTTCTCAGCGCTGATTGGTTGGTCATCACGTCATGTTCGCGTCATGTTGCATATATTTTTCAGATGGACTGTGGATTGCTTTGTGCAATTTCAGACAATCTTCACGTTCGTCAGCTCGATCCGAAACTCGTCGAAATGTACCGCGGTGTTGGGCAGGTGCTGTCGGCGTATCGCAGCGGGCGACTGCCGAAAGCGTTCAAAGTGATTCCGAAGATCGTCAACTGGGAACAGATTCTCAGTTTGACGGAACCGGACAAGTGGACTGCGGCGGCGATGTATCAGGCGACGCGGATATTTGCGTCGAACTTGAACGCCCGACAGAGTCAGAAGTGCGTGAACGGAGCGGAAGCAACGTTTCGTTTTGTTGTCGTAAAAAGTCGCCTTTTTCGCATGCTGCGATCGATTAAAGACCAAGACCAACCAAAGTTGGGTAGACTCCACCCACGCTGCCCAAAGTAGCTGAGTTTCATAGGCTGATCTGCAGTCGAATTCGATGTGCTGATTGGCTACTACACGGACACTTTGATCCTGGAGTTGTGATGAGTTCTTGTTTTCTAAATCCCTCACTGCAATATTCGTTCGTTCAGATTCTACAATTTGGTATTGTTGCCCCGCGTGCGCGACGATATCGCCGAATACAAAAAGCTGAACTTTCATCTTTACCAGGTAAACGTTGCGAAAGATTTGGAAGTTTTTGCAAAAGAAATCTCTAATTCAACCGTTTTCGTAGATTTCTTTGTCTTCGTCTAGGCGTTGCACAAGTCACTGTTCAAACCAGCCGCTTTCTTCAAAGGAATTCTGTTGCCGCTTTGTGAGGTGAACTGTTTCGTTTTTCCATGTATTTAGTAGACCTGCTTTCGTGTGGTGTTTTTGTTTTCAATGAAAATTACTCGAAAAAGGGCAGTTCAGTGTCGGACTTTTTTTGAGCAGACATGCAGACTAAAACCAAATTGCGGGAAACGTTGGATTGACCAAAAAAAACACTGCACGTTTCAGTCCGGCACGTGCACCCTGCGTGAGGCGACCATCATGTCCAGTGTGTTGGCAAAGAGCAGCATCCCGATGTTGCATACGGCGGCGGCGATGCTGAAGATCGCTGAAATGAACTATAGCGGCGCGAATTCAATGTTTCTGAGAGTGCTGCTCGACAAGAAATACACGCTGCCATATCGCGTCATTGACGGTTTGGTGGCGCATTTTGTTAGGTGACGCGTTTTTCTAGCTTTGTGGCCTTTGTTGTCTCTTTTTCAAATCTGAGCTGATTCAATGGCTGATTGGCATGAAAGAAAGCTGTTTGATTTCATTAACCTCAGCAGCTATGTGTGGGTGGGCTTGAACGTGCATGTAAATAAGAGATTTTGTGATTGTAACTCCGAGTTTTTTGAAAACCTCCAGTGGGCATTCATGAAGCAGTATTTAGTGACACGTAGCTATGTTATAACATAGTTACTTGACTAACTTGACTTCGTCGCTCCGCGTAGCGCGGCTCCCGTTGTTCGGGCCTCGACGCCGTTCACCACCGTTACGGTTAACATAGTTACGCGGTCGCTGAATACTGCTTCATGAATGCCGCTTAAGAATTACCGCAAAAATTGTGTGAATACCGAATGTTGTTTTGACAGGTTTACACATGACACCCGCGAAATGCCGGTGCTATGGCATCAGGCTCTGTTGGTCTTTGTGCAACGCTACAAATCCGATTTGAGCACCGAACAAAAGGAGGCCATTTTCGAACTGATCAAGGTTCGTTGTCTGAGCATCGTAAACGCAATTGGGCAGTGTCGGGCACGTTTGTGGTTGTCTGGACTGGTTTTTTTTATTTTAGAACGTCTTTTTTCTGTGACAAACAAAGAATGAAATTGATTAAAATCTAGTACACTGATAAAAATATGCTGGCCGTACCATTACCCTTTAGCCGCATTCATGGAACTTGAAGCGCTAGCGTCGCTTCACGCGGCGTCACGTTCGCTGCGCATTCATGAAGCAAAAACATCGCCGTTTCACGTGCTAAAGTGACGTTGGCGTTTCAGCGTGCGCGAGTACATGAATGGACCTTTACCCAACTCAAATTCATGATGTTGTAGTTGTTGGCGTTGCTTGTGTGAATTGTGATGCTATCCATTGTGAAATGACAATTTACTGGATGCCTGAACAACTGACTGGATGTTCAGCATGGCAGCCATGCGGATGCCAAATGCCGTTTGGGTGGGACCACCTGGTCGATGGTACCAATAGCCAGTTTGTGTCAGAGCATCTGCACTCTAGGCTTTCTGACCTGATGGGGGCACGCTCTAACCTAATGAGTGATTGTTCAATTTCTAAAACGTGTTCATGAATCCGCGCTGCAGGTACAGTCGCATCACCAAATCACGTACGAGGTCCGCCGTGAGCTGCAGCACGCGAAGCCGCGCGACGTCGAGGGGGCCGAGTTTGCGGAGCCCATGATGGATTGAACAGTCTTCTTGTTGATTTTCTGTGATTGTTGATTGAGATAATTTGTAGATTTGTTGTTGTTGTATTGTTAAAGATTACGGATGTATTGTGTCCACTTGAAAGTGAAATAAAATGCTTGTTCATTGGAGTCGCTAGTCTTGAAATTCATGTTGACTAGTGTCATCATTGGCGTCGGTCATGCGACGTTTTATCGTTACTTTCGATTATTTTTCGACTTGAGTAGAAAACCGTTTTCAAAAGCAAACTGCGTTTGATCACACATGAAACGCAGCGAATCAGCGCGCTGGATTTTGTGCTAATTTAAGATCGGCTTTTTGAGAATACCGTCCCACCCCTCCCACCTCTAGGCACTAGAATGCAAAGTTTTTCCAATTTAGACAAATCATACATCATTCTGACCGTCTTGACGCGCTGATTCCGAAAATCACATTTATTTTTTGATTCGAAGTCATTTAGAACCTAAAAATGGCCAAAAACCTTAAAAAACGCAACGCACTGTCACGATTTGACGTGCCGTGATTTTCAAAATTCGAAACAATTCCAGCTTCGAAGTTGTCGGTCGTTTCGACGTCGCCGTTGCCTACCGTCCGCCCAGACGAGGATGCCGACAAAGATATCGAACTAGCACATTCCAGCTCGATCGGGAGGGGGTGGGCCGATCAGTTTTTGTTGTTGTTGTTGTTATCGATTCGATTTCTGGGCAACGAGAGACGAGAAGGGAGAATGTCCGAAACTGAAAGTGAGTCAGCGGCGTCTCGCCGTCGCTCTCCGTCCGGAGTCGTGCGACGTCGCAAACGAACTCCGGCCGTCCTTGCTGAACGCCTGCCGCACCACATTCTCGCGTCGATCTTTCGATTCTTGAATGTGCGCGACATCTTCAACGTGCTTCGCGTTTGTAAACACTGGTTCGCCTATCTCGATAACGAAGTAGGAGTGTTTGGCTTTTTTGTTGGTTTTGTCTTTTTTATAGCGTTTTTTTGCACTGGAGCCGTTTTGCACCGGGCGTCCGGATTTTAGGCGGAGTGACACGCAAGCACTGCGATGCCGCCACAAGGGTGTTTTGTGTTTTTGTCACTGTTTTTTTTTCAAAACCTGCAACACTTTCGTGTCATTTCAGGATTGCGAGGTGTGGCAGCGCCTCTGCTTGCAGCGAATACCGGAGATGGCGCTTGCCGATCCGTATCTGTTGACCGAAACGCCGACGTACAAAGCGAAACTGCGCTCATTCATGCACGCCTTCAATCCGCTCGATTGCTCCCGGTTTGTGGAAGTTTTTGGTCAGATCGTTGACATTCGTTTCGTTGTGCAACGACTGATGTATTGATGAAAAACCTTTAGCGTCGTCGACTTCACCAATACCCAGGCGTTTGATATGAAGCTGTTTTGCGACCCGATAATTTTTTCGTGGTGAATGAATTACCGTATTACCCCCATTAAACCCCCCCACCCACCATTAATCCCCCCCCCCCCCCCCCACCAATAAACCCCCATCCCCGCGACAAGTTTCGAAATAATCCCCCCCCCCACCAATAATCCCCCCACCAATAATCCCCCACCAATAAACCCCCACCCCTAAAAGTCGCTGACGTATTAATCCCCCATGGGGGTTTATTGGGGGTAATACGGCATTTATTATTTTGTTTCTTCTCTTTCACAGAAACTCGTATGTGAAGACGAACGGCTTCACGTTGCACCGAAATCCGGTGGCGCAGAGCACCGACGGCGCACGCAGCAAGATCGGCCTGAACAAGGGCAGACACTCGTGGGAGGTCTGGTGGGAGGGACCGCTCGGCACGGTTGCTGTCGTTGGCGCCGCGACCAAGTGAGTTTTTGAGAGATTACTGTTTCAGTGAATGGTGGCTTGTGCTTGCATAGCAGATTGATAGCTTGATTTCGTCCTGGCGGTGCAATGGCATCATGGTCATCATTGGTCGCGTGTTTTTTTGCGAGTCGATGCACTTAGTTTGCAAAGAACTGTCAAGGTATTATCGTTACAGGAAGACCGCGTGCACAAAAGTTTCACGCGTTGGGGAAAAGCCAGACACCAAACCAGACGCATGACGTCATCCGACGTCTTTCGTCAGCTACCGTAACCCAATTTTGAATTCCCGCGGATTCTTGAAACGTTTTTCCTATCCCTGTGTGCAAAGGCATAGAGAACCGGGACCAAAATGAAAGATAATACTTGCTGTGGATCTCTGCTGCTTTCAAACCATATCATTGATGTTTGTTGTTGTTGTTGTTGTTCGCGTCAGTGCTGAACAAAACGTTTCGTTGTTGTATTTGCCATCATAGCGTTGCGGGTCAGTGCCCCAGCGGCAGATGCAAAGCCAGCAGTAGTGAGCGTCAGCTATGTATGACCTGTTTTTCAAACGTGTCCCATGAAATGACGTCATGTGCCGCAAAACATGCGCTTGCCGTTCACAGCAAACCAGACGTTCCGTTTAGCCGATTTCTTCCCGTAAACAAATGTTGAATGTCGAATCAGTCACACCAAACTGACAATTCAGTGTCTGTACTTTGACAAACGGACGTTTTTAAAGCAAATGACGTCATTTTAGTCCGGACACGTTTGAATAAATCCACAATAGATGTTTCTTTGCTCCCACCAACAGACACGCAGCGATGCAATGTCCCGGCTACCTGGCGCTGTTGGGCAGCGACGACCAGGGATGGGCGTGGAACCTGGTCGACAACACGCTGCTGCACAACGGACGGATCGTGTCGCGCTATCCGGCCGCTTCTGATCTACCTCGTTACCATTATCAGGTGAGCTTTGCGTTGGTTGCTTTGTTCGCGGTTTAGCTGCTCTGCTGCTATTGGCTGCTCAACAACAAGGATTGATCATGTGCATCCGTGAATTGCGATCAGTTTCAGTTTCCCCCCCCCCAGTTTTATTGCGGACTTGGGTGTTCGGCCACAAACGGTGCAGAACAGTAATCAAATCAAAGACCACCACATCGAGATGGAAGACCTCCATATAGGCGGCTGATGAAAACGTGTGATGAAGAATATTGAAAAAAATGTTCCGAACGTTCATTTGTGTGTAATAACGGGTGCGCTGTGCGCTGCCCGCACTCGGGACAGAATCTGCACGCTGAAATTCGGTCATGCAAACCCGGCACTAGCACAGTCGATAAATTGTGCTGGTCGTGAAATCAGAAAACGAAATTTTAACTGTGCTTGGGTTGGCTTGTGGCCACGCATATATGCGTGAAAACGATGTTATACGTCAGTTTTTGCTTTGTGGGCTGCGTACTGACACCGCGAGGGCTGGACACTGTTTTTGGACGCGCAGCCCACAAAGCAAAAACTGAAATTTCAACATTTCCACCACGACTGTCAGGTCGGCGACAAGATTCGCATCATACTGGACTGCGACGCGCATCTGATGTACTTCGAGCGACGCTACGAGTTCCTGGGCGTCGCGTTCCGCGACTTGCCGCCGGTGACGCTGTATCCGGCCGCATGCGCTGTGTACGGCAACACCGAAGTCTCGATGGTCTATCTCGGGGCGCCGATCGACGGATGAGCTTGACGAACTCGGAATTATAGGCAATCAGCTGATTCGTTGGGGATTACGGTATGCATGCGTTGTGGTGCATACCAGAACTCCGCCCCGCACAGCAATACCTGCACAGAGGACATGCATCACTCGACCACTGACCAATCAGCGGGTTCCCTATAATTTTGAGTTCGACGGTACAGTGTGCATGTTGTGGTTGAATACCGTGCGTGCACATTCGCCAGCACATGAAAACGCGTTTAATTGGCGCGCCAGCGTCTGTCTCGTATGGTTCACTTGTGCAACATCAGCCTGAAATCATGTGTGAATGGACATTGCACGGTATTCAGATCAGGACAACAGCGGTGATCAGTTGCGTATGATTGATTGTTCTTGGTTTGACGGTTGCATGGTGACAAATCTCAAATGTGTTCCGTCATTTGCCATGGTGGCGAGCGATTCAGTTTTGAAACTGAGTTTTCGAACTCTGTTTGAGCCGCCAAGCTGATGCAGCCAGCAACCGCTAACTCCCCGATTCAATATCTGTCAACGCAGCCAATCAGCGGACGATTTACGTTTTTCTGCCATTTTTTGTTTCTTACGTTTCTTGACATTTTCTTATCTTCAGCTGGGTTGCTGTGCAACTGTTTTTGTGATTTCTTCTGTTATGTTTAACTTGCATCTTCTTAAACTTTTGTGCAAATTCACAGAACAATCAAATCGAATTTCTACTTATTTGTGTAAATCAAAAACTTTCCTGTATTTACGGTTGTGTATTCGTATCTTTGTATCCTTGTCTTTGTGATATTCTGCCCCTAGTGTGCAAACTCAGGTTTATCATAAATAATTCTAAATTTGATGTTGTGTTATTTGCTGTTAGGCAACATTCCGATTGTTGTGTTTCTCGTCTGGTCACTTTCTTAGTTTGTCTAGTCTACTTAGTTATTTATATCATGTGTTTGCTTGTTGTGCTATTTGGCTTTTTTTGATTTGCATTTCCATCTGCGATGACGTATTGTTTAATTAATTTTCAATCAATCTTGTACGAATCTTTGATAACCGTGTCTTTCAAATTAACAATGTTCAAAAATTGTTTAAAAAATCAAAAATCAAGAATCTCAAAGCTGTACATTCTGAATTCGTCAACTGTGCTGAATACCAATCCGCAGAATGATTTAGTAAACAAAACTTTTTGCTGCCATAATTTTGTTCTGCTTTCTCATATGACAACCAGAGCATTGTTTCATTGGTTCATGTTTTGGGATTCTAGTCCATTGCAGTGTCATTGCTGTTGCATAATCAAACAATCCACTTGGAAAAAAACCTTTTTTTGTAAATCAAAAAGTCCTTATCTATGAAACTTGATTCTTGCGCAGTGACATGCGCATTTGTCTAGTCTTATTAGCTTCGTAGCGATTGGTTAGTACAAAATTTGTTTGCGACTCTGTCATATCGCGTTATTTTGACGTCGCTTTTTGTTCATCTGGCTAGCATGGTTTTTATTCTCCACGCCCATGACGTCTAGAATAGATAAAAGCCATAAGAATAAAATCAAAATATCGCCCAAGTCGGATTTCTGCATCTCTCAGGCCACATGTTGAACAGAAAAAAAGCAAGTCGCAAAATAAATGCGGCACTATCATTCACTGTAATTTGTGAGTGGGCGGTGTCTGTTGGTTTGCTTGCACAGTTGCTGTCTAGCTAACAAGAGGGTGTGCAAAGCGTTTTTCGACAAGCAAAAAAAAAAGCCGAGCAGCGCCAGCTAAAAGATGGGTGGCTTGCAGTTTGCATGGCTATGTGATGTTATTTATTGATTTGCATTTGTGCGCTCCCGCCCGCCCAAGCTTCGCATGTTAGCAAGATGCATATCAGAGAGCAAACCGGTTTTGCTGCAGCATGCCAAGTGCCAGAGGTGAATGCGTTTTGAAACGTGCAAAACTAGCAGAGGGTTTGTCAAAACTCGCTGAAACTGCACAGTCTTCGAATAGTCTTCACGGCTCAATGGTGGTCGATTCAAAGCGGCGCCACGCCAAGGGCTCGGTACGTTGCACAATGCAGCCCTGTTGTGGCAGATACAGCTGTTCGGAATGCGATGTTTCTGGGAATTGGAAATCTGATTCTGAAATGGTCTTGAAATGAAACTTTCGACGTGGTTTTGACTCGTGCTCTGGTACTGGTGTGTACAATCATCAGTTTTACAATTTTGTTAAGTTTTTACCAGGGCACTTGTTGGTTGCTGTTCTTTTGCGGCAACAATATAAACCCGGTGTTACCCTCTGCACGGTAGGTAAAGCCAAGGGCACATAGCACTTCTCAACAATTTATCGGTATTTTTATGGCACAAGCTTCTGTGTGTGTGTGTGCTCGTGTGCGTGTGTCCAGCTTACTTGTGTAAGCTAGTGTGGCATCGTATTGCGCGTGCCGCTTCATGGGGAGACTGACACAGAATGAGAGACACAGTTTCCATTGCCCTTTGAAAACTGTGCAGCATATGCAAAAGAAGCGCATGTGAATCTTCTCAGATCTATCGTGTTTTTGCAAAGCCTCAGATTCGGGTGCACTCATTCACTCGGCTCACCACCGGAGGCTCTTGCCGGCGAGACTCACGGCGTTCATGTTTCCGTGTTCTGTTTCTGTTTTTCCACCCCATTGTGCACATTTCAGAGATTCTACACACTACACGGATGAGACGAAAACGCTAGAAACAGCAGCAGCATTCATTTGCGGATATTGCTAACGAAGCAGCTGAACAATAAAGAGCTCTATTTCGACGAATAACGGACGGACCCATGTGCACCCGCGGGCAGCTGTCACTCTTATCACCTCCAAGACTAAAAATAATAATTTCCGCCGCATTTTCATCGCTCGGCAGCAAACACGAACTTCCAAACGGAATTTCGTAGTGTCAAAGCGTCTTCACTCTCTGGTATTATGCCGTGCACTGCAGAATAAAACTGACTGACTGACTGATTGTTGAAAAACCCGGAAGGGTCAAATTATTAAAAAGGCTTATTCCCGACAAAAATGGCAACGCACGCCGGCAAGACCGTCTCCGAGGCGGACTGGGCGAAATTCGGCCTCAGCCGCGGCACTGAGGGGCCCCTCGTCGCGCAGCAGGAGGGCGCGCCGGGGGGTCAGGCCGCGGAGCACAGCGGGCCGGGCGACTCGCTTTTCGCCGAACACCAACAGCAAACGGGCGACCCGAATCGGCCGTGGTGGAAGTCGAACTTTTTTCTAAAAGAGCCGGTGCTGTTTGGCACTTGGGATGGCGTGTTCACGTCCGTGATGGTGAACATCTTCGGTGTGATCGTGTTCCTGCGAATGGGCTGGATTGTGGTCGGTTGCTGTGGAGAGTGGGCGATTTGGACTGGTGTTTTTTTCTGTGTGCACCGTTTTTAAGCGCATTTCGAACCATTCAATCAATCGCCGACCATGAGACCATGAAATTACAGTTTTGAGCTTCACAGTTTTTGTTTGGTCAACAAGCACACCATTGAACCCAATCGAATACACACACACACTGATTGGCGGTGTCATGTTATTCTGGATTGTTTTGAAGTTCGATCAATCAAGCTGATTGTGTAGAAAAGGTGTGTTGCATCAAAGTTGGTTTTTCGAAACCACAGGTTTCTACACCAAAGTTTTTCCAACCCTGAAGTTTTCCAAAAAAACCGGTTACAGGCGGAGGCTGGTGTGGCGCACTCTATCGTGCTACTGATGTGCTGCTCAGCACTAGCATTAGTGCCAGTGCTGTCGGCGATCGGCATCTGCGAACGATGTCAGATCCAGTCCGGTGGACTGTACTTTTTGTTGTCGCACATTCTCGGCGCACGGATTGGCGGCTCTGTTGGCATTTTGTACTCGTTTGCGCAGGTGACACTGGAGATTGGGGACGCTTTAAAGAGTTTGGAAACTTTAGAAATGCAGAACAGATTAGACCGGTTGATTTTTGTGTGGTGAAGAAAACGGACCGTCCGTTTGTTTAGGGGCACCCGAAACGAAGAGCACGTTTGAAATGCGAAGCGAATGCATTGATTGGCTGACATTTATTGGTTTATCGGAAACTGGAAAACATAATTCAGCTACAGAATCAGTCACAGCACAGACAATTAAACAGTGCTCACGTTTTTCAGACACTGCACGACCATTGCGTCGAAGAAAATACAACAAAAAACCGTTGCATTTCAGCAAAAGTAACAAAAAAAGAGAATTGTTTGCGCGTTTTTTGTAGGCAGCTGGCACGGCATTAGTGGCAGTCGGCTTCGGCGAAAGCATGGCGCATTTGCTTGGTGGCAGCCACGAGAACATCTGGCTTGTCCGATTCATTGCATTCGTCATTCTGTTCATACTTGCTGGTTGGCGTGTTTTGGATGTCGGGTTCTGATCAGTTTTTTTTTCGTGGTTCGCTTGAGCAGTTGAACCGATGTTGTTACACAACTGATAACGCTGTTGTCTGCAAACCGGGCACTTTCTTCATTTACCAGTACCAGCGTCGTCACACACAACCAAACACGCCGGCAAAGAGGCGCCCCGGTGTATTGGTGTCTCGGTTGTGCAACATTAGAAACGAATGCTCGGGCGGGGCGAGCAAAAGTCCACGGTCTTGCGACTAGGACTTTTTCACCGTCAGGGGCGACCACAAATTTGACCGATTCGAGTTAATGCAGGCGTGAATCTGGGCGGCGTCATCTGGGTGGTGAAAATGCAGCTCGGCTTGTTGGCGTTACTGGTGCTGGCCGTCATTGACGTCTTCGTTGGCAGCTTATTTCGACGAGACGTCGGTTGGTGATGGTGTTTTCAAGTGTGTTTTTTTTCAATGGGCACAAAACTCACTGATCACAAAATCACTCCAAAGTGCTCTGTTCATTGTTGCGTGTTATTGTTGATTGTTTCATTATACCAACGGGAATTACGTTCATCGATGCTGCGGCATCGCATCTCTGCAGTTTTCGTACGATAAACGCTGGAAAGTCGAAAGTTGACGTGAAAGTTTCCAAATCAGAAACGCTCATTTTTCGCAGAACACGGCGTTGTCGGGTGGAACGCGACCAACTTCCGCATGAACACACCGATGGAGTTCACGGATGGCGAGACGTTTTTCAGCGTTTTCGGCGTGTTCTTCTCGAATTTCATCGGCGTTTTAGCCGGCGTCAACATGAGCGGAGACTTGAAAGATCCGAGCAACAATATTCCACTCGGCGAGTTGGCCGCGATTGGAGTCAGGTGTTCGCTTTTTGGGTCAAAATTGGGTAATTTGGGCTTATTTCTTGGGCAAAAATGGGTTCGGTCGAACAAGTGGCATTGAACTGGCTAATTGCGTGCCGCACGTTTGTACCATTGAATGGTTCATAAACTATGCAGTTGTGTTTCACGTTTTTTTTTGAATTTTTGTCTTTTTTTGAAATACACTTGTTGCATTTTGCATTTTCAGCTCGGCATTCTGTTTTCTGTTCATCATGACACTCGGCAGCACATGTCAACGAAGTTTTCTCTTGACCGATTTGATGATGGCCGAACGGGTGCGGTGAACAGTTTTTTGTTTTTTTTTGACGTTTTGTTCTTGCAAAGAGCGCACATTTATGAAGCCACCCACTTTTTTATCTGGTTCACGCAATTTTCGTGCAGTTTTATGGAATTTTACATTTTTTCTGGCGTTCAACAGTAATAATAAAACATTCTTCCTTCTCAGCTGTCCGCTACGCGATTCTTATTTCTGGCCGGTCTCTACGTATCCAGTTTGAGCTCGATACTCGGCAGCATGTATGGTACGCCGCGTGTACTGCAGGGAATTGCGGCTGAGAATGTCATTCCAATCATAAAACCACTGGAAGCTGGGGTGCGTCGTCTGTTGTTACAGTCAAACTCTATAACATGTCCAACTGGCTGATTGGTT